>NDXB01015944.1:294413-366045 GCA_002631895.1 Agapornis roseicollis
GGGGTGTGTTTATGTGAGGCTTAGCTCAAGCCTAGGATCTTACTCCCCAAGACAGTCACACCAGAGCCAGTTTGTCTGGACCGTTAGAGCAGTTCAGAATGTGTTCTCTTGAAGTGATTATAAGAGGTTCTCTCTGCTTTCCAAAACAGCCTTTCCAATCCCAATTTGTTGGAAAATAAGCAAAGATTGAAGCATTCTGATTTCAAGCAAAACAATGAGTAGAAAAAACAGTATGTACCGAGTTTTCTTTTTTAACAAAGCAGCACTGTTTTGCTTCATTGGAAAACCATCACCACCCAGTTAAAGAATTAGGAACGCGGCTCCTTGGCCGTTTTCAACCCACATTGGTTCATTGCAGTTCCTCACTCTTGGGAGTCCCCTGGAAGAACCAGAGAGCTCACCCCCACCACCGAGGTGGTACTTGCACAGCGTGGCGGAGCAGCTCCCATTTTGCAGAGGAGGTTCACAATCAAAGGACACAGAATCCGGCAGGACTACGCAAAGATCCTGCACACACACCCCCCCATGTCCCCTTCCCCTCCCTATTCCAGGCCACCTACACCAGATACCCTCATTTTCACGATAAGCAGCAATCACCTAACCCACATACACGCACCTGCCCAGACCTCAGTACCCAAAAGCCAACAGCAAAGGTGGGAGCAAACACTGCCCATGCTATGAGGGCCTGATGTACCGCATCCCTTCCTCCTCCTCTTCTCCAAGGGATGCCTCCCCTTCCTCCATGTTGCCAGGCTCCATTGCTCCATCACTACCTCCTGTTCAGCCCATTCCCAGGCCACCCCGGCACTCTGTCACCACTCAGCATGTGGGTGTCCCTGGCACACAGCCCTGCCACACGTGCTCCTCCCCAGCCCCACACTGTCGTTGCTGCTCACTCGTACCCCCAGCCGGGCCATCAGCATCCTGAGAGGCGATGAAGCAGCAGCTGATGCACACCCGGTGCCCACATGTCACATCCCTCTAGGAATTAAGGTGCATTTCAATCGCCACCTACATCCATATACAGATGTTAGCTGATACATAGCAGGGAAATAGGTATCCAGGCCCATACCCAAGGCAACAAGCAAGTCCTGGGCTCTGGGGAGCCCCAGGCACATGGCAGGCATCTGCCCCCTTCCCTCCCCAGCAGCTGCTGCAGGATGGCAGCACAGGCCAGCCTGCTAGCAGGGATCTTCCTGCCACCAAAACTGCTACAGCATTTCACTCCCCAGCACGCTGTGTGTTGGACTCAGGTGCAGTTCTACCCTCCTACACTCGGGAGTGAATGAAAGCGGGGTGCGGGGGCCGGTGGGGCACTCACTGGCACAGCGCCCGCAGAGCCTCACAGATCTGTTGGAGGCACATGTGCAGGGGAGTAAATGCTACTCACCAGCTCATTTTTAGCTCCCTTGGCTGCTCAGCATCTCCTGAGAGCTCCCTCATCAGCCCTAGCTCAGAGAATCAGTCTCTAGCAAGAGCGCTAACCTGTCCATGCCAAAAGCTCCTCCATCAAGACAGAACAGCATCAGCTGGCCAGAGGAGAAGCAGCACCAAGAGAGACAACCAAATGCCATCGGGCTGAACCACCAGCCCCAGGTCACACTCAGCGAGCCTGAGCTGCTCGTGCCCCCCATCACAGCCCCATTTGCCCCTCCATTGACTGTTCAGCCCGGAGGCACAAGCGGGTCTGGCAGCCAGGCGCTTCCTGGAGCCGGCTCCTGCAAGCCCACACTTGGGACCATTCAGGGCCATCAGCCTCCCCGCATCTGAATAGGCACAGGGAGCGCTTGCCCATCGCCTTTGCATGAGCGACCCCCTGCACAGGCTGGGGTGGTGCAGCGCGCTTCGTACGGCTCTGATTGGGAAAGGCTGGGCAGCAATGACCTGCACTTTTGGCTCCCAGAAAGCAAGGGCAGCCCTAACGCACTGCTCCCTGACCTGCTAACAGCGAACAAGCAACCTGCCGGAGCAGCAGCAGCAAGCCCAGCTGCGGAGGAGAAGCTCCCACTAAGGAATTCCTGCCCTTACCCAAGCGCTACAACACACGCAGGGGAAACTCCAGCTACACAAACCCGTGTGCAGCCCTGAACCCCAGCAGGCTTCCCGTGGGGAGGAGGGACCCCTGCCCTTCAGCACAGAACAGGCACAGCAGGGTCTTTCCCACAAAAGCCGTGCTTCTGCCTCTCCCCAAGGACAAAGGGGAAGAGGTCGAGCGCTGCCACAACCCCCCTGACCCAGCCAGCCTCCTTGCACCTCCCCCTCCCCGCATGCGGCTTGGCTCCCGGCACCATTTACCCTCAGATCCAGGACCGCCCAGCGTTCTGGGGTTGCAGGGGTGCCCCATGCTCCCAGTGCCCTGTTTGCCAGCCGGATGCTCTCCCTGAGGGCAGCTCTTCCACCGATATGCAAACCCCACTCCCCGTACAAACACACAGCGGGTCCCCGGGCAGAGCAGCCAGAGGAGGGCCCTGAGAGGCACCCCCAGCTGCTGTGATCACTCGCAGCCAGAGGCACTGCAGAGGGGCCCCCAGCGCTGTGGGGAGCATCCCTCACCCCGCCACCCCTCCAGCCGGTGCCTCCCCCCCCAGCCGCCTGTCCTCAGCCGCCCTCCAGACAAACCCCCGGAAGAAGCAGTCATTAAAACAAGAGGGCACTTACCCTGCGGAGCCGATTGCCACCTTCCCACACGGCCAAAGCTTCACCCCGCGGCACCTCGCAGGAAGCAGGCTCATCCCCCTGTGACCCCTGACCAAGCACCCCACAGCGGGCACAGCACAAGTTTTGTCCTCTATAACAGCCCCCAGCTCCACAGGGCCACTCCTAGAAGGTGGGGGAAGAAGAAGGTGGTGATTGCAGGCTGGGCTGCAGCTGGGCTCAGCGATTAACACACTACGAGGCACACCTGGCTGTGAAAGGGCTGTTCCCTGCGGCACCTGTCTCCCTGGCCACAGCCACCCCCAGCAACACCACCGCAGACCAGTTCCATCCCATTCCTTCACCCTTCTCAGCCCAGCCAAGGGGCAGCAGCCCCAGATCTGGCCCTGTGTGGGTGCTGGCTGGGTGGTGATGGGGGCAAGGTCCCCTAGCTCGCCTTTGGGCATATCGCAGCCTTCCTGCATCTGTGCCTCAGTTTCCCCAGTAGCAGAAGCAACCGGTTGCCACATGGGGCAGCGGGAGGGTAAATGCCCTGGAGGTGGCATGGGGCTGGTACCCAGGTGAAGGGGGGTGGCAGCCCCCGGCCAGGCAGATGCCAACAGGTTGATGTGCCCCCAAACACGATCCCACTTAAATCCCCTGGGTTCGAGCAGCTTCAAGCGTTTCCATAAGGAACCCCCCATGGCCGGGTCCTCCCGAGCCGGCAGCAGCAGGACCGGCAGCCGGGATGCTGCGGGACCCGGCGCGCTCCGCTTCCCGGGAAAAGCTGTTCCCAGGGAAGAAGCTGGATCCGTGCTTCCCTCTAGTGGTGCAGCGCGGTAGTGCGGAGCGGGCCGCGGCTCGGCTGCTCCCGGAGCCTTCATCCCGCGGCCACCGAGGGGATGCGCTCCCACGGCATCGCTGCGGCCGTCCGCCTACCTCAGTGTGAACACTTAGTGCCTTACAACCACAGCTCTAGGGCATGTGCGACATGGAAATGCGGGCTCAAGCGCTCTTTACTCGGGCTGGGAGGGTCACTGAAGAGCGCGGAGCGCTGCTGGTCTGGCAGACGTGGCTGCTGATGGATGCGCTGCCTTTTCGGGAGCAGAACAAAGGGAGAAGGGGGCGTGTGGCTGGCTCCCCGCCAGCCCGGCCCCATCTCTCCACGTCGTCAAGTGTTCCTCTTTGGCTCCATTAGTCACCATTTGCTGCTCTCCTGTTTTAACTAATGAGGAGACATTTTGCATTCACGTTTCCTCCCGGGCCAAACGCATCCCTGGCATCGTGGAGATGGCGGAGCATCACTGGCAGGCTCCAGCGGCCTCCCTGCTCCTCCTGTTCCTCATCTCCTCACGTTCAGTCATGGATTAAACACAAGAATGGCCAATGCACAGCCAGCCAGAGCCCCTCTCCCTTGCACCTGTCTGTCCAGAGACTGGCAAAGCAAACAGGAAATATCCAGTACCAAAGGGAAGCTGTTCAGAACTGGAATTCTTCCCAGAGGAAAAAGACTCTCCAGTTCTGCACCATATTATTGACCCAATCCCCTTTGTGTCACAGAAAAGATTTACTTTGAGAAGATTAAAGGCTCAAGGGACTGTGAGAGAAATCCTCCAAGATTGCCTGGTTCGGGGCAGAAGATGAACACCTCCATGAGGCCATGGCTCCCAGCTGGCCCATGGGGCTGCGGGAACAGGGGCTTGTCCCATGGGGCATCCTCCAATGGGGACCACGACCCCCCTTGCCCAGGGCCTTGCAGCCGAGCAGAGACAGGGTGGCCTCTCCCTGGGTCTTCCCAGCTTCCCACTCCTGGGCTCAATGTCCAAAGCAAAGGAAACACGGAGAGGGGCATGGAGCCCTGCTTTGGCTCACACCCCTGTGCTGCTGGCAGCACCCTGCCCCTGGCCCAGGGAGGCCACGTTTCCCATGCACCATATAATTTGCTTATGCCTTTCCCCTGCTGTGGTTCCCTGGCTCCATCCTGGAGGGGCACACAGCAAAGGCTACGCTAAAATTAGCTCAAATAACAGCCTGGCCTCCAAATGTAACTCCCAGAGCAAGTGTTGAGGTGCTGGCACCGTCCTGCTGTGCCACTGCACACCCTGCCCATGTCCCCAACCCATGGCACAGTGGCCCAGCCCCAGCCTGGGGTGCAAGGGTCTGTGTGTGCACATGTGGGTGTCCCCAAGCCGTGCAGAATAATGCTATTAATGCCATCTGGTGCCGAGACAGAGATCTCTTGTGCAGGAAGCCAGACACGGCTTGTCCGCCCCTTAATCTCCTCCCTTGGATGCAGGGCTCTGCCTGCGAGGCTCTCTGGGGGGCTGGTGCCAGGGAGCACAGTCTGAAGGGCATCCCTGTGCCCTGGGGAAGACAGGGTGCCCTGGGCTGCAGGATGGTGAGACCCTGCTGAGGATGGGCCCATTTCCCTGGCTCCCTCTTTAGGGGACACAGCCACAGACAGCACACCTCACTGGTGTGTGCTGCTAAACAGGCTCTTTTCTCCCCCCACCGAAGGTCTGTGCAAAGCTGCAACAAGTCTTCATGAGTGGGTCAGTGTCAAGTCAAAATCATATTTCGAGATAATCTCCTTAGGGTGTTAAATAAGCACCTCAGATTAGACAAATTGCATGGATTGGGTCTAATAACCTCCCCCCAAGTTAATCCTGTTTTACTGTCAATGCCTGACCTCAATCAAAGCCCAAATGGACCAGGCGAGCTGGCTTTAACTCCACCAGCAGTGCCAGAGTGGCCTGGCTTGCAGAAGGCTGTGATACCACATCCTCCTGCAGCAGGGACCCAGGCTGGATGCACCATCCCAGCCCTCTTCTCGCCCACAGAGGATGCCAGGATCAAGCACTCCAAGGAAACAAGCACACAAGCAGCCACGCACATCCCTGCTTCTACATCCAACATGGTCCACAGCCTGCACAGCCCTCGCTGTGCATCCCAAGGGAAGCATGAGCCACAGGATTTGGGCACCCACAGCCAGCGCTCATGCTAGCAAGAGGGGAGATCCTTCCAAGCAGCAGGGATGACTGGAAGCAGGAATGTTCCTCCCTCTGCAAACCCAGAATGGAGTCATCAGCTGCTCCATGTGTGCGCAGAAGCCGGCAGGAACGGCTCCTGGGACTGTGCTGGAAGATGTCTGCAGGGCAGAAAAGTCACTGGTGCAGGGCCAGGAGAGAGCCCATTCGAATGCCTCAGGCACAAAGTTTAACCTCGCTCAGCTTGCACTTTATTAGCCAAGAAACACGCTGCACCTAACAGAGGGGAAAGCACGAGGGCAATTTGCGTTCCAGCCCCGTCCAGGGTGAGCAGGGTAATGGATCCACTGGAGCGGGGTAAGGAGTGGCCCGTGGCAAGGACTTTCCTGCTTTGGATGAAGCTCTGTATCCACGGTGGCGTTGCAGCTCTGAAAGCAGACAGAGCAGGCAGGTGACGCAGCACACAGGCCTCCAAGCATCACTGCCCAGCACAAGCAGACCCAGGGAGCCTGGCTGTCAGTGGGATGTATCCTCCTGCAACCCACCTGCAGCTACAGCTCTTCCTCGTTCCCTTGCCTGTGGTGCAAAAAAGCAAGGGGAGATGTGTTACACCGGGCAGCACGGCTGAGACGGGAGGGAGGAGGTTTGCTGCCTCCAAGCCATGCAATACCCACCTCCTCTTCTTCTTCCCTCCACAGTGAAGCCGCTGGCCTGGGAGCAGAGATACAACTGAGATCTCTTGTGCCTGGAGCCTTCCCCCCATCCCACCTTACCCATTGTGCTGCGCTCCAGTAAAGCAAGTCCTGCTCTGGGCTTCTCCCCTTGCTGAGGACCACCGGGTTTGGCTCTGCAGGATGCCCTGAGCCCACCCATCTCCCTTTGGGGCTGGCAGGAAGACATGGACCCCCTGGTGCTGCCCTGCACTGCAAAGCCCCAGCCACAGGAGCCCTCAGGTCTCTTTCTCCCCACACTGCCAGCCACTGTGGCAAACGCTGGTGGTTTCCTTGTTTTTCTCCCCAGAACCGCAGAGCCACACCAGTGCTGCAGCTACGACGCTGCGGCTGCCCCTGCCCCATAGGCTGAGGCAGGCAGTGCCTGCGTGCAGGGCTGTGCTCAGCATCAGGGCTCTCTGGGAGCTGCCAAGGTCTGAGGGCTCTGGGAATGCTGGCGTCTCACTGTGGAAATGCCAGAGCTTTCCCTGCTATTTTTAATGAGTGACCTTCCCTGTGAAGCCTCGGCGCTGGCCGGGAAACGCTAAATCTTTAGGTGCTCTCCTTCCCAACTCACGTTCTGCTGCGAGCTTTCCTAGTTGGAATTCCCCAGGCTGCAGGCAATGCCCTCCCCTCCATGGTGGGGCAGGACCCATGGCCCCCTGCCCCTCCTGCCCCTGGCACAGGGTGAGGAGGGAGATGGGGTCAGAGCCAAGCAGAGCCCAGCCCACCCGAGGCACTTACTGAGGATGATGAGGAGCCCGACGACAAAAGCCACGATGGCAAAGATGAGCCCCCCGTTGCGGATGGTCTCATAGTCTGGGGAGGAGGGGAGCAGGCATCAGCCGGGCTGGGCCCATGGCAGGGTGGGAATGGGCTGCCCTGCACGGGCCATGCACTCACCATAGCTGAACCTGTCCAGGCCCTGCTCGGGGGCTTGCTCTGGAAAAGAGGAGAAACCCCAGTGAGAGCCAGGGCTGGGCACTGGGCTCGTGATGGGGAGGTGACGTGGGAAAGATGAGGAGTGCAAGCAAAAGCACTCCAACTTCCTTAAGATCCAGCTGAGCCAGTAAAGGAGTTCCAGATCCCTGTGTTTCAGCCCAGGAAGTTTAAAGCCCATTCACAGGATGCATTCGCAAGAAGCCTTCATCCCGTTCCAGCCATCCGATGGCTGCGTGCCACCGCTGGAGCCACCTTACCTGAGTGCGCATCCCTCTGCCAGGCAGGCACTGATGTGCCAGTGGGCTTCAGGGCTATGGGCATTCATCCCCTGAATCCTCCACAACCTCTTCCCCCATGCAGGCTTCTGCATGGCAGGAGGGACCAGCCCTGCTCCCCGCACAGAGATGCCCCAGTGAAGGCATCTCCCCTCCCATGGAAGCCCTTCGGGTGGGTGCTCCCCACAGCTCTCTTACCGTCACCCATCGTGTCTGTGCGTCCAGAGGGTGCCTCGCTCTGTGAGTGGGCACCCACGGGAAAGCATATTAATTGGGAGGCAAACCTCATTAAACATTAATGGCCTTGGTGTAATGTTTATCACAGTCACGAGGGGAGGCATAGGGCTCCTGCCCGCCTTTGGGAAGGAGGCCCAGGAGAGGAGGGCCGGCGGTGGGAGGACCAGGCACCCCAGAGCAGTGAGTGTCCCCATTGAAACACACCTTCCATTGCTTTTGGAACATCAGGAACCTGCTTCACCTCCTGCTGCGGGGAGCAGAGGGATGGGCGCAGGTACAGGCTGTGCCTGCCTTTTGCTAGGGAGAAGTGAGCAGCAGACCCTGTCCCTGCAGCCTGGCACTGAAGGTCCCTGTGACAGCCAGGTCAGTGCCTCCCAGCACAGCTTTGAGCCACCCCTGAGCACTCCAGCACAGGGTGCTGCATCCCTGCGCAGCTGTGGGTACCGGGATGCTGCACCCCTCGGGGCTGTGCCAGCCCTGGCAGTGAGGCCAACTGCCAGGCAGGCTGTTCAATCCAGTTTGCTCTAATCTCACCATCAGAGAGCAGGAATCACGCGCCCAGGCAGCACCTCAGCTCCAGCACCATGGGGTGAAGCCAGCCCCCAGGAGGGTGATCTGTGGGGCCATGTGAGCAGTCCTTATGTTACAGAGCCTAAGCAGTGCTCAGCATCCCCCTGGACCTGTACTCTGGCAGCCAGAAGCTCCCAGAGGCCGAGGGACAAGGCAGCTCTGCAGGGCTCATGCACTCCCATCACAGGGTCCCTGGCTGCAGGAAGGAGCAGCCAGCCTGCCGCTGCTAGCACAAAGCCCTCTCTGCTCCCACTGCTCCCTCTGCCCAGCACAAAGGGAAGCTGCCCACCCTCTCCCCAAAGGGCCGGACCCTCAGCCCCTGCCCTGTTCCCCTGGAGAACAGCACAGCCCTTGGGACACTGCAGCCAGGCACCGATAGAAAGGGTATTTATTCCCTTCCTCACCCTGGGTCACAGCAGTGAACACCCCAGCCCTTCAGCACAGCAGCACACTCGCCTATTTAAAACGAAACACAATAGCTCGATTTATTGTACACAGTCAGGGTTTTGCCATTTCTACACACCACAGGGATCGCTTTGTTCCGCGTTAACACCGACGGCACACCACAGACAGCACGGGCACTGCTGACAGGGCTGGGCTGCGCGGGCTCTGCTCTGCCCGAGGCTGCACACAGAGGCAGGACTCTCTGCAAGGGCCAGGAGCGAGGGAAGGGACAGCCCACCCTGCAGCCAGGGCCACCACACTGCGGTGGGCACAGCAGAAACCCCTCTCAAAACCGTCCCAGCGGCCAAGAACCCCCTCCAGGTGCATTGAGAGCACTGTGGTATCCAGGCTGCCCCTGCTTGGCAAGCACCCACAGCCAAGCCAGCAGTGCCCAGCCACAGCTGAGGCTGTGGTTTCTGTGCCCATGGGCTTGGGGAAGGGGCCTGACACAGATTTGCCTGCTGGGACCCTCAAGCAGACACAAGGTGACAATGGCTCAGCCCCTCCATCCCTACTGTGCAAGCTCAGGCATGCAAAGCCCCTGAGCATCACTCACTGATACTTGCTCCATGGGGAGAAGGGGCGGTTGGCACCAAAGTGCTGACAACACATAACTGCCACAGGACTACATGCAGCACTGACACGGGTGGCCATGTCCTGGGCCATGGCACACAGAGTGACAAGGCATCAGGAAGGGCAGGGAGCACCAGGAGGAAGCACCGCTGCCCCTTCCCTGCTGGAGATAGGCAAGGGCAGGCCCCTGATTCCAGCCCGTGTTTCTCTTTAGCCCTCAGAGACTGTTTCACCTGCCCAGCTCCGTCTGGTGGGCAGGCAGGGCACTGGCAAGGAGCTGGTTTGTGCTGGTAGCAGGGTCACCGCTGCCCAGCTGCCCACTTTCACAGTGTCACCGTGCTGGCAAGGGGACATCACGGGCTTCTCTGCCACCACAGCGCTTCCTCACACCTAAAGCAGTGTCCCACACGGACGGCTTGGCCTCAGCCAGGGACAGGAACAGGGAGTGCCAAGCAGAGACAGGGGAGCTCCCTTCAGGAAGAGCCCAGGGGAGCTGTGGGCTGTCCCTGCCCGATTCCCCTGCAGCTGCCTTGGGGCAGTAGGGTTATTGCTGAAACAGCAGCGTGTGGTCCAGAGCCTTGCTGGGCAGCACCCTGACCCACTGCGGGACTGGTCCCTGAGCCCTGCCCAAAGCCAGCGGGGTGAACCCCGAGGGCTGCCTGGCACAGGCAGCACCGAGCACTCCCCGCTATGGGCAGGGGGACATGGGGCTCCCCTTGGGCAGCGCCTGCCAGTCCTACACGGCCCGAGCCACACGCACAGCACGAGAAAGGTGAAGAGAATGTCACTATTACAACATCAGCAACAACTAGCCCTAGAGGTCATGATCATCTCACATCAACATTACACACCACTGGAGGCAGAGAGGACGGTGAGTTTAGTCGGGTTAGTAAACAGAGAACCGGTGCTGAAGTACAGAGGGTAACACAGACACAGCAGCTTCGCATCTCCTTAGAGGGACCTGCTGCTGCAGTTTCAGTTTCCTCGCAGGCCACTGGCATCTGCAGTCCAAGCATCTGTCCTCGGGTCTCTGGTCTGCGTGGGAAGGAGAGCAGTGAGTCAGGCTGGGAGCAGCACCAGCAGCACAAACCATGCTCCCACCAGCACTGGCTCCAGACTGCCCTGCTGCAGGCTTGGGGGAGCCCTGATGCAGGCAAGGAGCGAGATGCCCAAGGGGCTTGCACTCAGCTCTTCCCAGAGGCCCTAAAAATAAACCCACTTTGGGTGGAGGAGCACAGGGGGAGGAAGTGCAATGCAAAGGAAAACCTGGACAGATGCTTCCCTTTCCTGCTGAGCAGCCTGGGGCTTTGCCTGGGGTGTGCTGAGCCCCGGCTGCTCCTCCCTTCCTTCCCCACACCGAGGCAGTGGCAGCCCCAGTGCCACCACACACAGGCTGGCCAGGGCTGGGACTCACCGCATGGGTCTGCTCAGTTCTCTGCCTTCGGTGCTCCCGTTGCTGCAAGGGAAGAGCAGAGTGGTTTGGAGTGCTCTGAGGGCATGGGTGCAGTGTAGCAGCAGCAGAGCATGCACAGGATGGGCGACCTTACCATTTGAGGTGATCAGGTTCTCAGCCTGAGCCTCTTCGTCCCCTGGAGCTCTACAAGAAGAGGAGCACAGTGAAAGGCTGGGTCCTGCACCCCATTCCTAGGGGCAGGATGGCCAAAAGTGTAGGGGCACGATGAGGAGGGAGCCCTGGAGCATGTGGAACTGATTGACAGCCAGCAGCATTGCAGCAGAGCTTTGGGTACCAGGCACCCAAAAGGGATGCTCAGAGCACACAGCCACCCTGCCAGCTCTGGGAGGGAGCCAGGAGGAGACAAGCACTGGGCAGAGAGGTTCTCCAGGAATATGTGCCCTTCCAAGCTGCCCTCACTCACCTGGGCTTCTGGTTGAAACTGCACCTGCATCTCCTGCCTGCAAGGGGAAAGAAACACCATGAGCACGGCCAAAGTGGGAACAGAACAAAGCCTTTCCCAATGGTTACTCCCTATAAGGGGTTCCACTGCCCCAGCCTGCAAGCCCAGCATCCCCTGATCCCCAACTTACTGAGTATAAGGAGAATGCCCACAGTGAACAGGACCACGGCAAACACCAGCCCCCCGATCCTCAGGCTCTGGTAATCTGGGGGAGAAGACACAGGGGCTTGTTCGTGCTGGGTTCAGGGACAGGGCAGCCTTTTGCTCCCCATCACACTGGCCAGCACACTCATCCTCATGCACAGTGATGCTCACCATAATTAAAGGGGTCCTCCTCCTTCTCTTGGGTGGCCACTGAAAGAAGCAGACAAGGGGTGAGAGGTGAATGCTGTGTCCTGGCTGAACCCCTACAGCCCCAACAGCCCCCAGCCAGTGCAGGCACCCTGCTCCCCTCAGGGCTGCTGCCCAATGCCCCACTCCAACCCCCTTGGATCAGAGGGGCAGTTGTCCTCCAGATCCCTGCAGCCTTTTCCCATGGCCTTGCCATCTCCAGCACGCGGGAAGCACTTGGCACCTACCGTCTGCCATGGCCACCGGCACCAGCAGGGAGCACAGGAGGATGAGCGCTGCCTCCATGGCTGCTGTGAGAGAGGGAAGTGGGATTCAGCACAGAGATGGCTGATGGAGGGTACCACGATGGGGCTGGGTGCATGGCAGGGGACTGCAGGCGAAGCCTTGCAGCCCATGCCATGGGATAAAGAGCCAGGCTGGCCCTGGAAACACCAGAAGCCCGGCCAGGATACCTGGTGCCATCGCTGTGCCCAGCCTTGGGGAACATGGTGGCTCACAGGCACAAAGGAGGAGAAGGGCTGGAGCAGACAGACATGTCCTGTGGGGTTCTGTGGTGTGTTTTCAAGCACCTCTGCACGGCTGGCTCTGCTCCTTGGTGCTGTCTCAAGGTTGCACTGCAGGCAATGGGGCCAATACAAGGGCTGTGATCTCTCAATCAAGGTCAATACTGTGCCCTTCACCCAGAGCATACTTTAATTTGTCCCAATTAGCATAGTAATTACAGCACATTCCTACAATGAGGCCAGTGGCCCTGATGGGACATGAGCTCATAGCCACACTTGCCCCTCGGCTCCTCACACTCACCTGGAGCAGAGCTGAGCTTGTCCCTTCACCAGCACCAACACACTGCTCTTGTGCTGGGGCACCAGAGGGCATGGACCTTTCCCCAAGGGATGCCAGCCTGGTACAACAGCACTGCGGCCAGGCTGTGATTCACATCTCCATGCCCCAAGCTGCTGACCCATTTGCGATGGACACCCTGTCTGCCGGGACTGGTCACCCCCAGGCACCGCTGCTCTGCAATGGAAGGGCCCTGCCAGCACACATGGTACCTATTAACTGGCCCTGAACGTGCTTTCTCCTCCTGCTGAGGGGACAGGCAGGGGTGGCTGCTCTGGTTCTGGTGCCGGCTGCGTGCAGCGCGCACCTTGCCAGGAGCACAGGGCTTGGCAGGAGCATCACCTTCAAGGGAGCAAGCAGGGGGCTCTGAAGCATGGATCTGGTTGGGCTCTGCCTCCTGCAGCGTGTCCCTGCGCTGCTTCCAGGCAGCCACCCAGCACCCGACAGCAGGGCTCGCTGCCATACATGGTGCGGGAGCACCGAGAGGTATCGCTGCTGGCAGAGGGGATGGAGGGGGGTTATCGGGCGCCCTGCACAGCCCTGATAGCACCGAGTGCTACAGAGCAGCTGCAGCTGCCGCGCTGAATCCGTGCCGATAAGAAAGGGGCCCTCGGCAGAGCAGGAATTCAGCTCGCTGACGGACGCACATCCCTGGCGTGCTGCTATTCAGCCCCTCTGGAGCCTGACCTGATTTGGATGCAGCCTCCATCCCAGCTCACCCCAGCAGCTGGCTCCTCAGGGCACCAGGTCCATCCTGATGTGGCTCCTTGCCCCAGTTCGTGCTGTGAAGGTGCCCAGGAACAGCACGCACGGAGAAGCACCCATCACCCTGCCCCAGCAGCGGTTTGCTCCACGGCTGTTCTCCAGCCCTGCCTTCGGGAGCCAGCTCCCATTGTGCCTGCGGAGGAAGCAGCCTCCAGCCCCACGGTTCCAGAACCTGATTTATTCCTCATAACAAGTTGCGTCCCATGATAATTCCCGTCCCTCCCTCCCCTTCCATGTCCTGTCATTTGGAAGTCAGGGTGTTTTATCTGCACGCTGGAGGGTTTAATTTCCCTTGCCTGCAGCTGCCGCTGCCATTGTGTGGCGCGGGGCCGCGCTGGAGCGTGCCGCTGGCTCCCGCGCCCAGACAAGCCCCCTCGTTAGCCGAGGCACCTAATTGTGGGTAATTACCAGGCCTTAGAAACACGCACAAAGCCCCCAGCAGCTGCTGGTACTGTAACTTCTAGCTGCACGTTTCCCTGCGTCCTTTATCTATTTACTGCCGAGGCTGCCAGTGCAAAATCAGTGTCATTACCCGATAGCGGGGTGTTGTACACGCGCAAGGAGATGCAACGCAGCACGTGCCGCTGCCAGATGAACGCTATTAATTGGCTCTTGTAGCATATTAACGATGCCTTTATGTTTTGAACAAACCATTCATCAGAGCTTTACAGTTTACTTGGCTGTTATTTGACTGCCATTGTAGCGGCAGCTTGGTGACACCCCTGGAGAACACACTGGGGGGGGGGGGGGGGTTTGCATTATGCACAATGCCCTGCCCTGAACCCCACCGCATTCCCTCTCCCATGGGATGAGCCCTCCTGCCTGCAAAGTCCAAGTGCAGGGGCAGCCCTGGGTCTCCCTCACAGAGGCAGCAGTTCTCACCCATCACACTGCATCACACAGAGCCATCCACCCAAACACCTCCTGCTTCGGGATGCTCCCACTGACACCTGAAAGATGCTTCCCAGCACTCGAGCCATGCTGCCAACTGCCTGGGTGTGTTTTGCCAGCTCTAACGTCTCCCAGCTCCAGAACCAGCCCATGGCTTCACCACTGCTCCCTGCAGCGCCCAAGGAAGGGGCCAGTGCTGGGGCCCTGCTCAGCCACAGATGCTGCTTCCAGGCCTCTAGAAGCTTTTGGCTTCTTGCACTTGGTGCAGCAGAGCTCATTTTAATGCCAAGCCCAACGCACAGCATATAGCACACAGCGCAGAGCACACAGCACACACATGTTCTTTGGTTTTCTAACTCAGCTCCCAAAATCCACATGCTTCCACTCGCTGAAACTCCTCTCCGCTGGAGTTCAGCATCAGGGCTGGCAGCGTCCTTGCTCACAAAACAAACACAGCATTCAGGAGTGCAAACCAGCCCGCCTCTCCTCTCAGGAAGCACATGCCTTGTGAAGGACCACAGGTTTTGGGTTGTTTCAAGCTGGCCCACCCACTTTTCATGAAGCTGAAATGGAGTGAGAGGAGCAAACACTGCACAGGGGTTGTGGTGCTCCCCGCTTGTGCCTGCAGACCGCAGCGCTCAGGGCTCCCCTGACCCCGAGTCCAGCTGTGCCTCGGCACAAAGGCAGCGCAAAACCAGCCCCATGAGTCCACTCCTCCCCACACGGCTCTGCTCTGCACAGAACTCTTTCCCCCCCATGAGCTACCCCAAGTTTGCAGCCAGTTACCCGGCTGAGGAGCCACACGCCCATACAGACCGCAGAGAACAGGCAGCGGTGTGCACATCACATGTGACTTGAATCAAAACATGTTTTTTTCCTGTTGAAACTGCAAGATCTGCCTAAACGCAGGGAGAGGCAGAGCTGCACAGGAAGCGGAGCTCTCCCGGAGCTCTGCTTCCCTCTCGCCTCCACCCAACCTCAAGTTTTACTAGAGAGAACCAAGTATTTACCCCCCATCCCTATCTACATGGCTGAGTGAGGGCGAGTGCCAGGCACTTGGGAGAGGGCCCCAGGGAAGGAAGCAGTAACATGGACCAAGGGAGTACGTGGAGTTTGCTGCCTGTGCTGTCACATCCTACCTCTCTGGTAGGATGGGGATGAGATCAGGGCTGAAGGGCAGCACCAGGGCCATCCTCACCACTCCCTGCCTACACAGAGCTTGGGATTCAGCCAGCTAGAGCTGGGAGCCACCAATCCCCGTGCACTGGAGCCAGATGATTCACTGCCCTGCTGCCCTGTGCCAAGCTGATGGACAGCATGCTTTGCTCCATGCAAGGCACAGTCACAGCTTTCCCTCAGCCTCTTCCTTCTGGATAGTCCCTCCTTGCAATTCTGCATGCCACTAGGTTAGTGTGTGTGCATGCATGGAGACTGTGCGTGTGAGATAGAGGAGCAGGGGAAATCCGAGCAGACAGATCCAGTCTCTCCTGCCCACCAATCAGCTCTCCATAGCACGGCAAATCACACCGGAGCAAGGCAGGTGAATCTGTAACAGCGCTGAATCTCGACATCCCCTTTTCCTTTCATTGCACTGCATAGATTTGCCCTGTCAAGTCTCAGCCATCACAGCACAAAGCCAGGCAGCCTCCTCCCTCCGTCAGGAGCCCTCAGGGCATCTCTCAAAGATCAGACCTAGTTACAATCTCTGGTTTCAGTGCAAAGCCCCCAAGACCGTGACAGCAGTGCTCGGTTGCCTGGAGCATTTGGGGGTGTGCATGTGTGAATGGACATTTCCAGCTAGGCAGAGATGTGCTCTTCTGCCATTTCACGTCAGCATCAATCTGAACATTAACGTGCCTGTTGTTGTGCTCCGTGGTCCTAAATGAGAGAAAAGAGAGATTTCCAACCCTCGCCATTCCGATATGGCTGGCACTCCCCAGATTTGGTGCCTATTCAAAGGCTGACCAGATGGAAGACACAAAACGGCCTTTATTGTCTCTTGCAGGTTTGAGGTATCCCCCCCAAAGCAGAGGTTACTCAAAAGAAACCCTGTCTAGGAGCTTTAAGAACCCAAACTTTAGCCCTGCTTCTGCTGAATGAGACCCACTGAATGCAGATCCCCGTGAGACCAGGCCTGACAGGGTCAATGCTTGTAAGAACACGGGATCACAGGGAATCACTGAACATGGCTACAGAAGGCTCTAAGTGCTGCATCCCTCACCTGTGCCCCAGCATTGCACTTGCCTCCCGCAGGGCTTCTTCCAGCCCTGGGCAACTGGCCCTAGAACATGAAGAAGCCATAGCCAAAGCTGCCCATCACACACAGTCCCCAGCTCACCCCACCTGAGACACAACAGGCACAGAACTTCATTAGAGACAAACCATGATAGCAGAGCTGATGGCTGCCTGGCAGTGCCGGCATCAGGAGAGCAGGCAGGGAACCCAGCCCTTGGCTCCAGGGAAGCAGAAAACACCACCTCCCACCAGGGCCCTGCTGCTCCTGCTCTCTCCTTGTTTGCTGAATGATAACGGGATGCTGTAAACCTGCCCAGTATCAGCACAACAGGAATCAAACAGGTCAGGCACACGCAGAGGTTACCTGGCAGTGAGAGAAATCCAGATCACCAGAGAACACCGAACTAGCAGTGGAAGAGGAGCTGCCTCAAGCTCCCGTGTGTCCTGGGGTCCCACAGAACCGGCGTGCTCAGCAGAGCATCAAGGAGCAGGCATGTTCTCCATTCCCGGCTGTTGCCATCAGTCATGACCACTGCCGAGCAGGAGCAAGCTCAGCTCCCTGCCAGGCACAGCCGTTGCCTGTGCCAGCACCACTGCGGGGGCACAGCCCCTGAGCAGGATGGCTCCGTGCTGCCCAGTGGGAGCGGTGCCTTCCCTGTGCTCGGGTGACACAACAGCTGTGGAGCTCAGCAGCCTCTTTGCACTTGGAAACACACAACCAGCGTGAAAAGCAAACACAGGGGAACAGCCTGACCTGGAGGTGCCAGCTCGCTGTGCTGGAGAGCTCTGCCCAGCACCAAGGTCTAAACTCCTGGCAAACCCATGACTCTCCATGCCACTTTACCTGAATGCATAAGTTTCAAGGAGGCAGCTAAAACTCCAAGGTGAGCGTGGCACACAGAGGGCAGCGCAGCCAGCCCCACACGCATTCTCCATGCTCTAACAAGTGGTTGGGCTCTGCAGCGCCTGCACTTCACTGGCAGCTATTCCATCACTCCACCTCGGAACCGTGCTCGGGCTACATGCAAACAGGGGCTCTCTGGGCTTATCTTCATTTCAAATGTGAAGTGATAATACCCAAAGGGACTGCAAATCACAACAGGACCCAACAGCAGCTCGGAGCACGGAAGGCTCGCTGAAATGGGTGCAGCGGACTGCTTCAAGTCCTAATCCATACACGGCTTTTCCCGGGAGGCTGCTCTTTCATGCTGCAAAGCTTGTTCACATCCACACAAACCACCTGTCACTTTCCCTCCCACAGAAATATTCCTGTAAGATCAGAGATTCCACCACATGGACTCTGCTATCTGTTTCTTCAGGCAGCATTAATTACACACCCTGAGAGACACGCTCTTCCTTCCCTCTCGTAAGCCTTCCTGGGGTAAAGCACTCCACTGTTTATGTATTGCTACGGTGCTACTAAAATATTTAACAACACAAGCCAGAACGCTGCCAAAAGCCTGGGGAGGAGGATTACCTCCCTGCTCCATGACACCCCTGCGTGCCACAGAGCCCGGGAGCACCAGGGCGGGCAGAGCACACCGGGGCTCTCCCACCCACCGTGGTCCCCGCTGGTCGGCCGGGGCATCCACCCAGCACGGGGGGGCTGGTAACCAGGCAACGGTGGGATGAGGAAAGCCACGGTACCCGGCGTTGCCATGGCAGCCGCCTGGGCGGGAGCTGCGGGCGGCCCCGGGCGCAGGGCGATGCCCCGGGGGCACCGGGCCGTGCCCCCAGGACCCGCGGCCCCCCCGAGCCGCGTGCCCCGTAGCCGGGCTGTGCCGGGTTCACCGCGGCAGGGCTCCCGACCCTCCCCGTGCCGCGCTCCTCCGGGAGCAACGGCAGCGGCCGGACCCACCTGAGCTCTCCGGGCTGGACCGGGCGGCAGCGTCGGGTCGGGTCGGGTCGGGCCGGGCCGGGCCGGGCCGGGCCGGGCTATCACGCCCCGGTGGTGCCGGGTGGGAGCGAAGCGGAGCGGGCAGCGTGTGCGCAGAGCGGGGCTGCTGCACAAAGGGGAGCGGAGCGGAGCGGGGCGGGACGAGGCGGTGCCTGCCGCCGGCGGGGGGGCGCGGTCAGCCCGGCGCGGCCCGCCCGGGAGAGCGGGTATGGGGCCGCGGACCCCCGGTAGCAAACCGGGGTCCGCTCCGGAGCGCCCCTGCCCGGGCCGGGCCGGGCCGGGGCGGGCGGGACGTGCCCCGCTGCAGTCGGGGTCCGCGGGGCGGTGGGACCCGCAGGAAGGGCGTGCGGGGCGCCGGCGGGAGGGGAAACGCTTATCAGGGTGGGGAACTTCCGTGTCCGCACCCGAGAGCGGGCCTCAGCCCGCGTTGAGCATCTGGTACGGAGGCAGCCGGAGAAACAGCCACTGGGCAGCAGGCTGCCGGAGCTTCGAGGAGGTGCATAGAACACCTGTGTAGGTAAACTGGTAAACATGGTGCAGGAACTTCTCTGTCTTGCTTCAGAAGCAGAAGGGTGGTGGTGGGAAAGGGCTCCATGCTTCCAAACCATGTGGCCAGTTCACAGGGCTTAAGTCACGTTGCTCGGTCACATCTTAGGGTCACCCTTGCTAGACTGGCTGGGCAGCGGGCAGCTGGGGCTGGCTCAGTGATGGTAGAACCTGGTTTGGCTTCAGGTGAGCTCAGGGCCTGCACTGACTCCCCAGATCGAGCTGCAGAAAACCAGACCCTTTGAGGCTCAGCCAGAGCAGGTCAGGAAGCAGCAGATACTCCAGTCAAGACAGAACACCAAGAGAAAGCAAGGGCTAGGCCCACTGCTGCTGTCACCGAGCTCAGTGGAAACCTGCCAGTTTATTCCCATGGGACAGCTGGGCACGTTGGGAGGAGCAAGCTCTGGGAGGGAGATGTGTTTAATATAGCCCTGCACAGTCCCCAGAGGGAATGCGTGTGCCTGGGCAGCCACAGCAGGGAGGGGAGCCCTGGTCATGGCCCTCCTTGGGGCCACCGGGGCACTCACAGGCTTTGGCCAGGGCCAGATGTGGCTGTGGGCATCTGCAGCTGGAACCCAGTTTGCTGAGCCCTGCCCTGCTGCTGACCACAGCACCAAAACAAGGGCTTGGACACCGTATCAGAGGGACAACTGAGGGCACTGCTGGGCACGGCAGAGTGCTATGGGGGGCACTGCTCCTGTTGAGCCAGGCTGGCACACCCCTGTCTGCTTGGCTCCTGCTGCTGCCCTGGAGAGCCCATTTCTTCTTGTAAAAACACCTTAGCGGTGCTCTCATCTCTGAACTGGTTCATTCCTTAATGACTCAAATGCATATTAGATAGGAATCAGGCAATAATGGCGTAGAGTCCATTGTACATTCACTTCCCTGTTTCCAGTAAAATATAAAAGGAAAATAAACCAGCACTGGCATTTCAGGGCAATTATTCAGAAGGGTGAAGAGATACACAGCAACAGAGAGGAGCTGGACAACATCAAGTCTCCTTTAATATGTGGGGATAACACGATAAGGCTGTCCCTTACCCTGCAGGGAGCGAGGCAGGGATCAAGCCGTTTCTAATCAAGTTTTGGGCTTCTCCGACCTTACCTGCTCCTCAGCTGCTGTTGAAATAGAGACCCCAGGGTGAAGGTGGGAAGTGATGGGTCCTTTGTGCTGCTCCCACAGAGGGACAACAGCTCCAGCAGTTGCTAATGGCAAGCATCTCATCTGCAGAGAGAGAACTGTACCAAGGCATCACTTATTTACTGGCAAAACTGGGCCATACCTTTTGTGGTGTAATGTGGGTTAACAGCCCTGAGGCCAGGCAGGCAATGCTGGGCTGAGCTCCTCATGCTATTTGTGTCAATAGGAGCCATGGAGCAGACATCTCCCCCCTGTGCAGTGATGCTTGGCAGGGAATAGGGAAAGGAGCCTCTTTCTCTCCAGAGCTTTCCCCTCCAGTTTTAAGGTCTTTCCCTTCTAACACCAAGCTTGCAAACTGCTCTTTCTGTGGCAATGCAGCCCTGAGCCTGGTCGGGAGAACAGAGCCCTGCCAAAAGTTGTGTGTAACCATATGGCTGCGTTTAACCCAATAACATCATTTTGCATCAGCCTCAGTCATTCCTTGTGCTCGGAACAACCCCCAGCAAAGCACCAGACCGTGCTGGAGCTGCTGAGGGCTGTGTTGCTTAGGCCGGCACAGCCAGGGTGGGTGTTGCACAAGCTGGAAGTCCAGCGACTCCGTGCCAAGTGATGATGTTACTGCCTGTGGAAGGGAACCAAGCCGAAACTATGGAAAAAAACATTTTTGTGGAGAAACATCATCTCCGAAAGCCGATAAACAGAGCAGTCTGACACAGCGGAGCAAAGCGCTATAAAAGGAGAGGCTGGGAAGAGCGGCTGCTGACGGGCGGTAATTCACATGGTGCCCGCCAGACTGCGTTTCTGGCATTCACAGCCCCTGGGGACACTGGCCTGTGATTTCCAAAGCACAGAGGGCTGGAAACAGACAGATGTGGGGCCACACTCCCGGCCCCTCATCTCCGAAGATGCCCCAGAGCAACTTCATGAGAAACTAATCCCTTCATCCCTTGGGAAAACACAGCGCTCCTTTCTGTGGGGCTGGCAGGAAACACCACTGGGTGTTTAGAAGAGATAAATTCATTCGTTATAAGGGCTGAAATAATTTGTCTGCTTTGAGAGACTATTTCAGAAGAGTAATAACCCGTGAGATTCACAGCAGAGGAGCAGGTCCTCCATGTGCTGAAATAGCATCATTACCAGGAGCATCCCTATCCGGCCTGAGCTACGGGCAGCAGGCTCTTCCCCCTCAACTGACTGAGCAGCAGAGGCATTGCAAAGTGAGAAGAGCCCCTTGTCCTGTGCTGGAGGCTCACACATGCCGTGGGAGGTTTCCGTGCTGCTGCTCTCACAAGTGCTTTGAGGTCAGGCTGACTCAGTGCTTCCCAAAAGGCAGCAACTCTCATTGTTTGGGGCCAGGTCTAGGGCAGCCGCCAAGCACCTCCCTGCACAATGGGGCCTGCTCCAAGTCCCAGGGAGGGCTGGGTGCTTTCTGCACACACAGATCCGGGCTGGACCTGCTATCCCAGCACTGAAATGCAAACCACAGCACCCTGCCTGCCACTAGCCTTTTCCACAGCAGGCAGCCGGGTCTAGGAACCCAGGGGATGCTCCCAGGAGCTGAGATGGGGATGTGCCTACAGCAGCCTATGTACCCCAAGATTTCCCATCTTTACATCTCCAGCATACGTATGAGAAATGAGCCCTCCCAGGCCACAAAGAGCCCAGTGAATCATGGAATGGTTAGGGTCAGAAAGGACCTTTACATCATGTCCTTCCAATGGCGACACTAAGGAATGCAGGTCAGAAGCCAGGCTGCAGAGGTGGGCATCACACTCCCACGCAGGGGAGGGAAGGGACCACCGCAGCCGGAGCTGGGACAAACAGGCTTGTGAAGGGGCTTTTGACTACTTCAAAGTGAGCTCCTCCAAGCACCAGTCCCTCCTTTAAAGTTTCCAGCTGCAAGCAGATGGGTTACAAAGAACCGGTGCAAGCAACCTTTCCTCTCCCAAGGAGGATTTGATGCTAAATGCTCATTACTGCCAGGCTTCTGACACAGGGCAATTGCAGAGGCTGTGCAGCCTCCTCAGGAAAGGGTTTCATCCTGCTCCACAGCATCCACAGAGCCCTTCCTGCAGCTCCCATGACATCTGGGCACTCCAAAATAGCCATCTCCACACAGGACACTACCAAAACGTTTATTGAGTGCAGAGGCCAAGCACCCCAGGGCTCCTCTGCTGCTGACCACACATCTGGGACAGGAGCCTCAGCAAGGGCAGCAGCCTCTGCTCATCGAACAGGCACTTGCACAGCTGACCTGGAGGTCCCCTATAGCTTCCGCAGGGAGATGCCAGCACTTGTTTCCTTGGGGTTAATGTGTCTCCACTCTGCCGTGGCCAGTGAGGTGACAGAAGACATCCAGCATGGTCAATGAACTCACAGCGAGGTCCAGGGCTGGCTCTGCCCCAGAGGCTGCTGATCTGCATCATGCTCCACCTCGGCCTCGGGCTGCTGCTGGCTTCTCTGACAGCCCAGGGAGCAGACCTACCCCGTGCTGCTGCTGGCATCCTCCTCGAGCAGGCAGAAACAGAGCCCAGCCACATGCAGTCCTGGAGCCAGAGCTTAGACCCTATCTATGGCATGGGAAATGCACAGACAGGGTTTTCTCCTATAGCCACTTCCTAAACCTACCTGCCCACACGAGCAGCTACTGCTCCTCGGGGCTCCCCTTTGCTCTGCCCCCATGGAGAAAACAGGGAGCATGGCCTGTGGTGTGGCCAGCACCATGCTGCACCCCAGAGCAGCACAACTGTGACCAGCCACAGGCATCCCATGGCATTCCTGCTCCTCGCTTGCATCCACCACCTCCGTGGGATCAGCAGGCAATGCCAGCAGCCCCTCAGCTGCTGATCCTGCCAGGAATCACTCGGGACACCCCAGTCCGGACACATCTATTTACATGAGAAGCACCAGAGAAGCCGCTGTGGGGCCAGGGTTGGTGTGTGCTTTGCCATCAGGCCCCTTGCATGGCTCGAGGGCAGAGCCACTTTGCAGGTGCTGTATGGGCAGAGGCTGGGGACAGCAGCAGAGCCCTGGCTGCAGGCACAGTCCAGAGAGAGGTGGGGGGGGATCTGCTGGTAGCATCGTGCCCTAGGAGCCACCAAGGGCAGGGGCTTGTGCTGGCCTGAGAGCACAGCCCAGGCAAGTGTCCATCCCAGTGTTAGTCGTTCTCGCTCTGCAAGGGAGAGGGGGAATAGCAAGGGTGAGGGGCTGGTCTGTGGGAAACAGCCCCTCTCAATGCACCCCGATCCACCTGGTGAGTCCCCCAGGCCTGACACATCACCTCACCTCCATTTTGCTGTGTATCCAGTTGAGGAGCTTTGTCACGCGTGTGTAGACACCAGGCTTGTTCTTCTGGCCACATCCTGTCCCCCAGCTCGTCACCCCAGCCACATACCAGCGGCCGTTGTCCTCGCAGACCAGGGGTCCTCCGCTGTCACCCTGTCATAGAGAATACAGGAGATGCTCCTCTGCTGGTACTCAGCCAAAGGACACCATCATCCTACTTTGCCCTGAGGGACCCCCATAGCTCACCTGGCACGCATCCTTCCCTCCCTGCAGGTACCCGGCACACATCATCCGTGGGGTCAGGTACCCCTCGTACACCTTGTCGCTGTTGCAGATCTTGTAGTCGATCAGCTTCACCTCGGCCTCCCGCAGCTTCGGGGATGTGTTATCTGCAAGGCAGGAGGAGCTGTGGGGCAGGGTGGGCCTTGTGCCCCCAACACACCCGAGACCCCCCCAGCACCAGCATTTCTGCAGCAGCGAGGGAAGAAGCTGGTTTCTTGCACTGTGGGAAGAGCCCTTGAATACCACAGCAGAGCCAGGCTGGCTGCTCTTGCACTCTGCAGCACTCAGGAGAGCCTGCATCCTCCCTCACCTTCGTTCTCCCTGGTCTTTCCGAAGCCGGTGATGAAGCAGGACCTGCCGGTCTGGAATCGCTGGCCATACATGGGGAGGCAGGCTGGGCGAACCTGAGCTAGAGCGAGACAGGATGAAAACCAGGTGAGGAGGAAGGAATGAGTCACCAGGGAGCAGAGCTCCTGCTGTGGTCACCAGCCCTGTGGCCAGGGAGAAGCCCCCTCTGTGCCCATCTGGGCAGGGCCTCTGCTGGCCCCCCAGCCCATGGCAGTGTGAGCACCAGGACCTGCCAGGGCAGGATGGGACGGTTCCCAACCATGGGAAAGTAGCATGGGCAAAGCAGAGCAGGATGCTCCAGCTGGCAGCAGCACAGGGAATGGTTTCTCATGAGGGGACAGAGCTGCCTCTTGCTCCTGCCCATCACCAGGATCTCTCCATCCCCCTCGAACACCAGCCCCACAGCAAAACAAGCTGAGAGGCCTCACCTGAGAGCGTCAGCGGCCTGGAGAGCTTCATGAGAGCGATGTCGTAGTCATCGTGATCGTCACTGTAGTTGGAGTTGATGATGACCTGGGAGACAGGGATGGCCTCTGCTTGCTGCTTGAGGTCTGAGACCCCACCGTACACCTTCCAGTCATCGAGGATCTTCATGCTATTCCTGCAGGGAGAGGTGAAGGCAGCAGGGAGTGAGACATGGGGCTGGGCTGAGTGCCTGAGCAAGGGCACTCAGCAGTGGTTGAGCAGCAGCACTGCGGCAGCACTCACATGAAGAAGCAGTGGGCTGCAGTGAGGACCCACTGTGCATCGATGATGGTGCCACCGCAGATGTGGACTGGCCCGTACTGCACACTGACTTGCCAGGGCCATTTGCTCACAGAGGTTTCCTTTCCTCCAATGATGCGGCCAGAAATCCTCTGCCCACAGGCTGGAGGGAAGAGCAGGGTTGAGAGAAGGGCCCAGAGGGAAGGCGAAGCCTGGAGGGGGTCGTGCGCAGCATCCCCACCATCCTCAGGCACCATCAGTGCTCGGTACAGCCATAGGGGCCGGTGGACACCACGGGAATGCAATCATAACTTTCTATTACCCAGAAGGTTTGCTGGGAAACACTCCCTATCTGCCCAGGCCTGTGCAAAGAAGGGAGGAAAGCAGCTCCTACCCTTGGCCATTGCCCTGCCAGCCAGCCCCTTACTTGTGCATCGCAGGGAGACGTACTTTCCCGTGAGACACTGCGAGCTGCAGGAGAGAAGGGGGAACACAGCCTCAGACACAGCCCCATGACAGCAGGGCAGGGGCAGGAGGCCGCTCTGCTGGGTACCTGTTGAGGCTCTGCTGGATGGTCTCCTGCTCGTTGGTCACCGTGAGGCTCTTGCCAGAGATGTGCAGGGGAATGTATTCGGTCTGGGAGGCACTGGGAGGTGAGAGGAGAGAGCAGTGAGGGTCCCCCCTGGCCAGGCACTGACCACCCAGTCCCTGCACACTCAGAGGGGGACAGAGTGAAACACCCAGAGCAGCACCAGACCCAGCCTTCCAGCAGAAAAGTGCAGTGCTGGCGAGAGAGTACAGGGGACCATGCCCCCGGCCAGTGCCCATGGGTTGGTGAGGCTCCACTGCCCAGGATAACAACCCATCCTCAGGGAATTACTTCTGAAATCCCAGCTGCTGGCAGGTCTTTCTGGAGAAGGAGTCATCCCAGGCACTGCTGCACACCGGCAGCCACTGGCTCTCCGTGCTGGAGTAGACTTGGAGCAAGGACTCGTCAGATGCGAAGCGCACTGGGGGATGGAGCAGGTGGGTCAGTGGTACCCAGAGCACACGGGCTCCCCTCGTTCCCACCACCCAGCCCCGGTGCCTCACCACAGCCCAGCTCATCGCTCCTCTGGGAGCAGTCGACGATGCCGTTGCAGCGCACAGGGTTGTCCTTGCAGCTCTCGGCAGGCTCCTTGTACACGATGCCCGTCTGCGACCGCCAGAACATAACTGGAGGCAATGAAGGCTGGGGTGAGGCTGGAGCTGCTGCAGGGGCTTGCTGGGGGCAAGGGTGCTGTGAACCACCTAGAGGGGAGTCTGGAGGAGGTCTTGGCGTATGGGGCACCCCCGAACAAAAGGTGTGAGCTGGGTGCAGCACTGGCTTTGAGGCCAGACTGAAATGCTGCAGGAGGACTGGACCACTCTGAGTATCCCTATGCTAGCCCAGCACCATTAACCCCACTTAACCTCTCACTTAACCCAGTCCTAGCTTGCTCCTGCAGAAAGATGCATCAAGCCCACCAGCAGCAGGATGTTACAAGGATTGAATTCCCCCAGTGTGTGTGTGTGCCCGTTCCAGCTACGGACTCCACTTGGCCTGACAGGTCCTTCCCGCTAACCCTCTGTCTCAAGGAGGGTGAATGGGGCTGCTGCTGGCGGTGCCAACTGGAGCAAGCCCAAGAGGCAGATCCCCTTTCCCTGGCAATCCTGCCTCTGCCTGTCCACTAGATGTCAGGAACGCTCAGGGAACGGGAAGAGCACTTCTCTGCCTGCTGCCTCCCGGCACCGGGGTTTCCCGATGGCACTTCCCAGCATAGATGTCCCACCTTCAGCTGACCCCCAGGGAGCCCTGCACCACCCCAGGCTGGGACCGCACTCACACAGGAGGATGAGGGCGACGAGCAGCACGATGAGGATGGAGACGCAGAAGATGAGTGCAAGCCGTCGCTGGCTCATGCAGGGAGCTCTGAACATGGAAGATCCTGGCAGCCGGGCAGAGGCAGGGTCAGGGGGAGCTGCTGTGTCCCCGGGGTGTTCAGACCCTGCTGCCCACCCATCCATACCAGGAGCTCCCCGGTTCCCTATGCACACTGCTCAGAGGACGTGGGAGAGCAGGGCCACGCACACCCCACATTGCCCCGTGGCATTCCCCCATCCTGCCATGGTCCCTGTCCTCTCCCTTTCCCCCAGCACCCTTCACACCCCTGGGAAACACCATCCTGTAGCTGAGGCTTGTGCTAGCAATGGCCACAGACACCCATTCCCTGCCTCTCTCTATCCCTTCCCACCCTAGGGCCAGGGAGGCCAGAGACCCCCCATCGGCACCATGCTCTTACGTGTGCTCTCGCAGGCCGTGCAGGGGGCTGGGGCCGGGCTGGACTCCGGGCTGTAGGGCTTGAAGCTGGTGCAGAGCACGTTTTCTTTAGGCCTCAGGGGTCGGGAACCGAAGATGTTGCGGGCTGCAGAGGCATGGAGGCTGGGAGGCACACTGCCGGGCGATGCAGTGGTCTGCAGGCAGAGGACACCCTTACTAGCAATGAGTGATGCTCACCAGAGATGCCACCCTGCTGCCCAGGACATGGAGCTCAGCTCCCCAGCATGGCCATCCATTGTGGTGCCTAATTCTCCACAGCACCATGAGCCACATGGATGGTTACTGCTGTTACTGCCTCTTTCTGTACATGAAGCTGGAGCTGTACCCATTGTGGGACAGCTGAAAACCTCTTTGTCACAAAGCTCTACCCCTTTAGGAGCCTGCGGGCCAAACTGATCGCTTTGATGAGAGCGATCAGCTGGGTATATGGCATCAGGTCTGTCACACTGTGGCCCAGTTCCACGGGGCTAGTGCCCCAATTTATGCATCTGTCCTTAATTAGCCATCTGAAAAATACATGGCAATTTCCAGGTGTTATTTAGTAAGACTTAATAATCAGTGTTTTCCAAGGCCTGAAACGTCCTGCATCCTGGAATGCTGCTCTGCAGTTGTGTCATTCCCGATCTGTGAATTTCTAGAAGAACACGTATTTGTTTCCTTTCCCTAAGATACACTCTTCCAAGTGCCCCATCAGCTGCTGAAGCAAGAGCCTCTCATCTGCCTTCAGAAACAAACTGCGTACAAAACCCAAGCCAAATGCTGTTTCCTCTGCCTCTTGTAACATCTCAGATACATCTCTAGCAATAAGAAATGGCTGCGTGCCTTAGAGAGATGGCAAGGGCATCACCAGCCAGCACACAGCAGAGACAGCCCCTCTTGGGCTTCACCCTCAGCAGGTCACCCAACTGCCTCGCTCCTCAGCCCACCGTCTCCCAGCACCACACAGCCACAACAAACCACGTTTACACCAGCCTGCTCAAGGGAAGCCAGTCTGGTGTGGGCTACATCCAACCCTAAAGAAGCCTCTGCATCCTTCGGCAGCAAAGCGCAACTTGGTACCCACACCCAGCCCCACCTCCCGGGGAACTCTTACCAGCCAGCAGTTGGCTCAGACGCGTCCCTCTGGAAGCCTGTGCCTGGGTTTTGGCCCTGCAGCTGCTAGAGGTGACATTTCCAGGTAACCAGAGGCATCCTTTTTCCCTGCCAAGCCAGCGAGCGGCACTCAGGATGGTGTCCGGCTCTGGGATGTGCAGAGAGGATGGGGATGCTGGGCAGTGTGGGAGGACTGCCGCCAAGTCCCCCCCTACCAGCTGGGTTTCCTCTGCCCTTGTGTTTCCTGTTGGGAATCGGGAGCCTGCTCAGGCTCATGCTTTGTGAATCCGGCTGTGCCCTCTCCTGCAATGCGGTGGTGTAACTTCCTGGGCATTATCCCCTGAGTCACGCACCCGGCGTGGCCACGCACTCCCCGCACAGAGCCCGTGCTGAGCATCACGGGACACGAGACACATCCAGCTCCTCTGCTGTGCCTCAGGAGCTGCTCGCAGCCCAAAGCATCAGCCATGGAGCCGCAGGCACAGCACCACGGGCTCCAGTTCCTTCTAACGCCTGCGGGCCCTGGGCATGGCCACCACTAACATCTCCCAGCCACCAAGAGCCACCTCCCTATCCCATCAGGTGATCCCAGCAGCTCTCTGGTCTCCTGCATGCAATGAGAGCAGCAGAGGCAGTTTATGTTTCACAGCATCACCCACTCCTCCTCGCCCCTTCCCATCAGCAGCAGTAACAAGCCTGAATTTGCTCAGCCTGGAGCCAAAGATCAGTTTCCCTGCACCTGAGTTCCATGTGGGCAAGCTCAGGTCATCCCTGCTGCAGGCTTGGCTTCTCATGGCTCTCCCAAAGGTACTGGGGAGCCCCTTGGTTCTCTGTGAGGCTGGGCTGGCACAGGAGGGCTGCAGAATGCCCTGCAATGTCCTCCCCTAATAAGCCTAAACAGTCATGCCAATGGGATTCGAGTTCTTCGTGCCATGAAACATCCCTGGGTAACCTTAGTGCCATTGTTAGAAAGGGGATGCAATCAGCAAGAGAGAAAGAGCTGCAGCAGGTCCTGCTCCTCTGTGGAAACAAAGCAATGTATGGATGCCAGGAACCCTTGCTAGGAAAGGAATGTCTCCCTTCTAAGTATCAGTGGGGTTTTTGTCAATACCCACACAGTACCACTGACACTGGCATTTGTACCCTATCTCCACACCTGGTATTCCCCATGCCACATCCTGCAGCAAGTGTAACCCTTCAGCTAATAGATGAGCAGAATTTGTGCTATAGAGGACAAATCAGTAAGCCAGTGGTGGTGGCTGCTAAAGCATCGCCATCTCCAGTGTGCATAGGTTTGAAATCAACACCTACTATGGTATAGGTTACATTGCTCTTAACACTGCTTAGCAGGAAACACAGGTGACCTTTTAGCTCCTTATTTCCTCCAGAGGCTAAAGTCCAAGTGGTTTTTATTTCAGATCTGTCACAGAAGCTCACAAAACTTTTACCACAGGCCCCTGGTAACCAGTAGAACTGGTTGCTGTTGCATAGCTGCTGGAACACAGAACAAACTGCAGTGGCTTCACACAGATACTCACTTCTGTTAAGGAACGTGCATTACCCTGGTGAGTGAGCAGTGGCTTCTGCCCACAAACCCTTTACTCATCCTTTGCTGGCTTTTGAGTAAAAGTCAGACCCGGAGCCATGCCTTATCTCGCACGCGTGGCTGTGGTTTGAGCCTTGCTCTGAGCATCCTCTCTGCAGACGCTCCACCAGCCACCAGAGCATTATGTGCTGCTGTGGCTGGTGTCTGAAAGCCAGGCATGGGGAGGGGGGGCACAACCATGGCAGGGATGACCTTCCAACAGCCGGAAATAGGGATGCTGGGGATGCAGGGGGACTCTGCCTCGCTTCTGGGCCTGGGGGATGAGCAGCCAGTGCCTGTCTGTTGGCTGAGCCCTTTCCTATACATGTCATGAGCCTAAAACCATCACGCTTGCTCTGCTATAAGGCTTTGAGCAGAGCCGAGCAAAGCACCCAGGCTACAGACAGCAGCACCGCAGAAGCCCACCCCCTTTGCACCTTGAACTACCACTTGCACTGCCCACCCTCCATCCATTTGAACTCACTGGCCACCAAATCCACAGCAGAAAGCAGTCACCAGGGACAGGACTGTCCAGGCTGGGCTGGAGGCTCAGGATCTATGGCTGATGGGAGGAAAGGCAGGGAAACCAGCCAGCAGCCGGTTTCGGAGTGGGAGGGAGCATGGAAGCCAGGCAACACCTGAGATGTTGCAACCAGAGCCAGGACCCAGCTCTGGACTCAGCAGCCACCCAGGACTTGAAGCATCAAGAGGGGAAAGAGGCAGTTGAGTTTAAATAGCTGGCCCCTTTTTTATCGGCATGGAACCAACACAGCATGTGCAGCCACTCTGTAGCACTCTATGCTATCAGGGCAGTGCAGGGCACCCGGTAACTTCCCTCCACCTCCTGTGCCAGCAGCTGCCATTGTTCAGGTAGAGAATCATCTCTTAGCATGGTTGGAGATTGCAGACTGCGCAGTAGTGACAATGTCCTCACACTCACCCGACACAAACCCTCCCTAGCCTGGGAAGGCTCCTGTTCCCTCCTGGTGATACCCATCCTATGGTGCCTCCCTTCAAGGGGCAGATCCCCATCCTCAGGGACAAATCAGGCAGGAGCTGCAGGAGGATGCTGCCCCTGGATGCCATATAGGGGCAAATCCCAAAGCACATGAGGGCCATTTTCAAGAGCAGATGACAAGTGCCATCGACTGAGCCATCCCCAACAGCCCGGGACAGCTCGGTCTATGCCCCTGTGAGCAGCTCTTCAAGGCAGAGAGATCAGAAAATGTTCTAGGGGGTGAGTAACGCACAGACGAGGCACAGAAAGATGAGGAGACGAGGGTGGCACCTGAGACTCCTAATGGACCATTTAACCCAGGTGACAAACCCAGGGTGGCCCAGTGTGGGTATCCAGTATCGGGTAATTGTCTCCATACGTGGGCATGCCAATTCCTGCCCCGCTCTCACCATGACACAACGCTGCTGCCTGCTTTTGGTGGTACCCAGCTCTGGGATCGCACTGCTAAGCAATGCTGGGGGCAGGCCAACCCACTGAGCCCCATCCACCCCATCACTGCTGGCTCTGCACGTTCCGGATGGTGCAGTAATTACCCACTGCCTCCCCCAGGCAGGCTGAGCCCAGTGCCCGGCTCGGGATGCATGCTTTCCCCATGACAGGATGCTCGGCTGAGACCGAGCAGGCCCTGGGCAACCCAGCCCCAAAAGAGCACAGGGAAAACTGCCAGGAGAGTGGGAAAGGAGAGCACCAGTGTCCCACACTGTTACTGACCTGCTGTGGGAATGCCAGCGGTGCAGCTCCCATGGGTGCCAAGCAGCCCTGGCTCCCACCGTGGTTCAAAACTCACTCCAGTGTGGGAGAGCAGCTGTGCCAGGGGCCCTATGGCCTCCTCTGCTGACACTGGGAATGCTGGCGGCATTCCTCCTCCCTCCATGCGCCGAGGGGTGCAGGCGGCGGCAGCAGCCCCATAGGCAGCTCGATCCAGGTCCTTCTCCCCTCCGGCAGCAATAGGCTGCGAAGGGAACGCCCCAGAGAGCAGGAGGAGAAGCTGGGCCCTCCACCAAGCCCTAAGGAAAGCGGGTCCATACGGATACAGAGCCAGGCTGGAGCTGCCCGTGCCTTACCAGAGAGGGTTTCAGGTCCATGGGCCGTGGCAGGGCTGGGCTGCGCTCACAGCTCCGGCACAGCCATCCTTCGCCGCGCAGCGCCTGCGGAGCGAAGCCGGGTCCGTGGGGACGGGGCAGAATGTGTTTGGCGAGCGGGTGCGTACGTCAGTGCCAGCGCCGGGCGCGGAGGGAAACCAGTCCGACCAGCCCGTTTCCCAACTGCTCCGGGCACAGCCTGCCAAACACCTGCCTCTGCTGCCGGTGCAGGAGCAGAGGAGGGCTGGCCCCGGGGACGAGCAGCATCCTGCGCACTGGGGGCCCTTCACTGCTCTCAAGGCTCTCCTTGTCCTCTGTGTGCCCACTCGGCACCTCTCCTGCTCCATCCGAGGGACAGGAAGGGATGCACAGTCATGTCCAGCCCAGCTAAACCACCCTGTGAACCCCAGGGGACTGAGAAGTCCAGAATGTCCTCGTGCGGCTTGGCAAGGAGGAAGGAAACCTCTCCAAAGGCCTGGTTCCAGGAGGCTCTGTTTGGTACCGTGATGCTTCCCGTGAGCCCCATCCTGACACTGTTTTCCAGGCACATTTCTGTTGGCATTAATCATAGCATAAGTCCCTTATTCATCTGCTCCCCACCCACACCTGCTCATCGGAAGGGCAGGAGGCAGCAGGGCCATCCGAACTTGAAGGAAACTTGCTTCAAAGCCCCCTTGATTTCAAGGCTAAAAAGCCCAAGATGGATCCCACTCCCCCAGGATTCTCCATCCCATCCCTTCCCAGAGGGATCCGTTCATGCCCTTCACCTCTAGTTTTCACACACAGGACTAACAGCATTTAGAGGGCTCTGTCCCACTCGGATGCAAGGACTCACAAGAGGGTTTTGGCTGGGGTTGCCCTGAACTGGCCTTGCTGCATGCCTGTGCTAGCTGGCACGTCCTCTTCTGAAATGGGGTTCTCAGAGGGCAGGTCCAAGTGGCAGCTCCAGGAATGATTTGCTTGTTGGTGTTTCTGCAAAGCCACCTACAGAGAGTGAGTTACAGAGAACCCTGCACCTGGGATTGACCCCAGCAACCCGACGTTAAATGTCACATTGCGCACAACACCTCCCGCATGAAATCTGCTTGCTGGTAACCACTCTGGAGCCCTGCTGCACCCTCCTGCCCTCTCAGCTAGCCAAACGAGGTGCTAATAGCACACACAGCCTGGGAAAGCCCAGCAGCTCTTCCACACTCTGCTCTGACCTCCAGGCATGAGGGAATGGTGAAAGGATAACTCCACTCTTCCAGGCAAAGCGCTTTGACCTGCGGCAGGGCTGTGCCCATGCAGAAACAGCCCTCCGGCTCCATACACTGCCCCATGGACCTGGGCAGCCACTTGGCTAAGCAGGTGCCCAGGCCTAGTGAGGCTCCTGCAGCTCCCAGCCCTTGCTGGGCCAAAGAGGAGCTGCAGAGGCCCTGGTGAAAGACCTGCTGTGCTGTTGGGCTGAGGTGATTTCCAGGTTACTAAAAACATGAGTATTCCTATTCACAGATTAGTCAGTTATTGTTAAGATGAAAAGGAAACTTGGCAGTGTTCTCTAGGGTTGTTGATCCATGAACTCAAAACCTCTCCTGCTGACACGCAGGGCTGCTCTTCTTTGTGATGCTTGGAGGTGCTTTAGGTGGTCAGCAACACCTGAAGTCTGTGTGCATCACCATGTCCTCTGCTTGTGCTGGGGCTGCAGCGACTGCACAGGACACAGTCTCATGCCGGGCAGGGGATGCTGTGCTTACCTGCCTCTGGTTGGGAAGATGGCTCTGCCCTCTTTTCCCTGTAGTCCCTCATAGCGGAGCTGGTGGCAGCAAAGGTAGCACCGTCCTGCAGCCTCAAGGATGCCAAATGCATTTCATGAAGGATGAGAGGAAAGCAGTGGCAAGACAGGGATGCTGGGAAGCAGCTACCCCTTGAGGCATGGAGCAGGCAGGCGCTGCCGTGTCCAGCAGCAGCTCCTCCCGTGGCACCCTGCAGTGCAAGCATCACGGCTGGCTGTGCTGCTCACGATCCAAGCGTTCAGCAGAACTACCATTTCTCCTCAGCTCGTTTCCTTTTCCTCTAAATGGCCAGCCATTCCTCCCCAGCCTCTGCACCGCTCACTCACAGCACCAGCCCCACCGTGTCTTTCCATAAGACTCCCCCCTTCCTCATTTTCGGTCCCGTTGCTTTTGATTTTGATGTCCTTACACAAAAGATGAGCTGTGGTTTTGTGTGGGATGGGGTGTGCAGGATGGGTTGTGCTTCACCTCAGAACTCTGAAGTCAGCGGTTGCCACAGCTGACTCACGAGCTGAAGGAAGAGTGACAGCACATCAGATCGCTCCCAAAGAGGGAGGAATAAAGCCAAGCCAGGATGAAACCAGGGAGGGATCTGCTGCTGGAGCCATCCTCCCTGCCCATCCCAATGGCTAGTGCTCAGCAGAGGAATTGGCAAGGGAGAACCTCTTCCTGTGCCAAGCATCCAGCAGCACTACCACATGCCCTCATTCCCCATAGCCCCAGCAGAGTGGAGCTGAAGCCTGCTTGTCCCTGGGTGCCACAGGAGCCAGCCATGACACCGTGCCATGCCGGACACCCTGCTGCCCGGTGGCACCGCTGGACCCATCCTGACAGGTTTGCTGGTGCTCTAACAAGGCTGTGAGTTCATGGAAGCCCCTGGGCTTCAGCAGGAAGGATGAGAACACTCAAACCAGAAACCTCCCACTTGAGGCATTTCAGGTGGCTCCTTGTATCCCCTCTGCTACACAAAGGCACTGAAGGTCCTGTGCCTCTATGCCTGCCAAGACATGCACTGTTCTGCCGCTTTTTGAGGCTGTCAGGCGTGCTCTCAGTTTCTCTTGCTCTTCTTATCTGTGTCCTTCCCCCTAATTACCCAGAGGGAAATTCCTCTTTTTGAGACAAATTGCTCTTTATCACATGAGAGCCCCTGTGTTTGTGCAGCCCCTAGGAAAGCCCTCAAGCCCTGGTGTGTAATTCAGACTGCCAGAAGGCAAACCAGAGAACTCCCAGTCTGGCTGATGGCAATTCAGGTCCTAGAACCTGAGGCCAGCATTGCCAGAGGGGCAGGATATCACCGTGGGGCTGGATCCCCGCAGTAATGGGCATCACTGCTGCACCAGGACCCAGGTCTGGCTGACCTGAGGACAGCTTAGAGCCCCCCCTTGCAGACTGAAGCAGGAGGATATGATCTGAGCCCAAAGGCAGGGAAAGCAGGAAAGGGGATTCCAGTGTCCCAGGGCTGGCTTTAGGCACAGGACATTGGCCCAAGGTGACACTGCTGTGCTCAGCACCCTGTCCTAGGTCACCCTAGGTGCTAAGCTCCCCCCTGTGCTGTGCTTTTATCTCCTCCTTAGACAATGACCCGGCAGAGGCAGACCCATGGTTTACTCCTATCTGCTCCTCCTCAGCGGCCAGAGAAAAGGCCCCAGCGCTCTTCCTTGAAGGCTGCTTTTAGGAAATGCCCAGCCCGGGCCCAGATCCGCTGCGGTGAGTGGGAGGCCAGCACAGAGAAGTGGAAGTCGCTGCGCGGCTCCTTTCCTCCCGCTGCGCTAACGCCTCCGAGACGTCACTGAGCCAGCCCCCAGGGGAAAAACAAGCGCACCGAGCCCAGCACCCCGCTCACCCCGCGCAGCGCAGCGCACACAGAGGATGCTGAGCTGGCATGGACCCCCTCGACACAGCCCTGGCGCTGTGCACGGCGCTGCTCCTCGCCCAGCAGACCCTCGGTGAGTCTCTGCCCACAGCTCTCGGAGCGCTGTGTTCGAGCCCCGTGGTCCCGGCAGGCTGCTCCGCTCCCGACATCCCAGCACGGGATGGGGACTGGGATGGGGAAGGCTCGGAGCAGGCGGTGAGTGGGGCTGCTCAGACACCGTTGCTGGCTGGGCAGCACAGGCTGGTGGTGCCCACAGGCAGGGCTCCCTGCTCATCACTTGCCTTCGCTGCTTGGGCAGGCATCAAACTTTGCTTATCCCCACCAGTGTGACCACGGCGCCTTGTATTGCAGCGAACGCAGGTGGCTGGCACGATGGTCTGCTGACGGCCATCCTTCCCAGGCAGGCTTGGGGCTCAGGAGAAGACAGCTGCTGCTGAGGAAACAAGCATAGAGAGAGGGACAGATGTTACCGAGCAATGCTCTGCTGCAAGGTGACAATACCAGTACTGAGGGAGGAGGTGTGAAAAAGTCTATTTCAGTCAGACACCAGAGAAGCAAAACAAGAAAGCTGAATCCAGAGCAAGCTGCTAGCAGATGGCAGGGTGGTCAGGGATGCAAATAGAGCAGGTTCTGCTCTTAGACCAGAAAAGCACCCAGATCCTCTTGGCTGGGCTCTCCCCAGAAGAAAGGAAGGGAAAGAGGGGGCTGAGCACACACTGAAACTTGGAAGTGGGACAGGAAACCCTGGTGCTTCTGATGTAGGTGTCCGGTCACTGCTGAACACAGAGGTCAAGCTCCAGGCAATCCCACGGAGCTCTGCCCACCTCCTGTGGGCACCAGTGGGATGGGAACCGTGCAGCATCACCTAAAGCCCTCCTGTCCCGCAGGTGAGAGGCTGGCGAGGCCAACACGGGTGCGCTTTGCTGCGGAGATAGCCCATCATCTGCTGCGCTGGGAGCCGGGCCACAACCCCCCCAGCAATGTCCTCTATGAAGTGGAGCACAAAGTGTGAGTACAGGGATGGGGCGCAAGGGGCCTCAGCCCCTGCCTGGGATCTGGTACTGGCAGCGGTGACAGCAGATTCCTGCCCGCACTGCTCTCACCCAGGCACTTCTCCCTGCAGCTATGGCACAAACCAATCCTGGACGGCCATCCCGAACTGCATGAGGATCTCAGGGCACTCCTGTGACCTCACATACTACACCCTGGACTCTGCTCACCGCTACTACGCACGGGTGAGGGCTGTGTCTGGAAACCACACATCCCCGTGGCAAAGGACCAACGCTTTCTCCCCGCAAGACGGTAGGTTGGGTGTCTGCCTCCACTCTATGGCCAGGGGCTGCGAGGGTGGCAGAGGTCAGGGTGCCAAGCTGCTTGGGAAGAGCTTTGGGAGCAGGGAGTTTTCTCTTTTCATACCTACCTGGAGGGCAGCCGGGCTGTGGGATGGGATGAGACAAAGCATGGACATCCAGCATTGGTTGTAGAAACCAGTCACAGCTCAATTCACCGCTGCAAAGGCTTTTAGAGCTGCAAACAGCACAAAGCCCTGATGTGCTCTTCCAACTGACCCGTTTCCAGCCAGTCTGCGCCTGGCAGGCCAGAGCCTCTCTGTGATGGGGAACACTATCCACGTGCAGCTGCAGCTCCTGCTCCGGACAGGGAACCTCACTGTGAAGTACGATGACATCCAGAAGCACGAGAGGAGATACTGGGTGTACATCAGGAGGGCGCAGGACAATCGGACGGTGAGATGAGCTGCTGGTCCTGTGCTGTCCCCATCTCCCACATGAGTGCTGCTCAAGTTGAAATCAAGTTTTGAAGTACAGGCTTCTGTAAACCTTCGTATAGAGCTTCAGCATAACATGGCAAAGATTTCTCTGCATGACTTGTTGCAGCAGGCTCCCCAGTTCTCACTGGGAGTTTGGGTCTAGCTGGTAGCATCCCAAGGGAAGAGGGGAGAAGGGAGGAACACACAAGGCCAGCACTCCTGCAGGAGCTGGGGGCTCTCAGGCACCAGCCCACACTCTCCTCGTTGCAGTATGAAGTGATGGAGACCTCCCCGGAGTTCAACATCAGCAACCTCTTCTGGGACACAGAGTACTGCATCAGCGTGGAGCCCAGCGTGGCCACCCGGCACAGCAGCACCATGCGCACCGACGAGCAGTGCATCACCATCGGCCACCGGGGCAGTGAGTGCTGGGGAGCCAGGGAAGGGGGGCCCTTGTGTGTGGGGCATGGATCCTCCTCAGCCTCCTGTGCTATGTGCACTGAAGACTCTGCCATGTCCTCTCTTGCAGGGAGCGAACAGCTTGTCCTGAGCGTCGTCAGCTCCTCCTTCATCACCTTTTTGCTCTTGGGGCTCCTGGGCGCTCTGCTGGTGTGCACCTACATAAGGAGACCAATGAGGCCACCGTCGGTCCTGGTAAGGGAGTCTGAGGCATGGCAGCTTTTGCCACTGGTGCGAGGGTGCAGGGTTGGGGAGCTCATGGGAAAGGCAGATGAGAGGCAGGGGTGAAGCACGGCTCACACCCCTCTTTGCTTTCCCTTCCAGAAGTCTTTCATAAAGCAGAGCTCGCTCTGGGCAGAGCAGGAGCCCTCATCCTCGAGCAGCCCTGATGCAGACCGCCTCCAGCAGCTATTCCTGTGCCAGAAGGAGCCTCATGAGGACAGTGCTCTCATCAGCAGCACCAGCACAGCCCAGCTGCCCATGGAGAAGGGCTGGAGGCTCCCAGCATGGCCTGAGGACAAGGAGTGCCTGATGGGGCCAGGGACCATGGGGAGCAGAGACAGCAGCGGAACCAGTACCGACAGTGGCATTTGCCTGCGCACCTCCTCCTCGGAGCTGAGCTGCTCCTTGGGCACCGAGCTCCAGGGATACAAGAGGCAGCTTCCCAATGGTGATGACAGCGGTGTGGGCTTGGAGAGCTCCTGCCCTCACCCCACATGCTCCTCCGGGAACACCATCCCGATGGAGGACAGGCAGCCCTGCAGCAGGGAGCTCAGCATCCCCCCTGACACCAGCCAGCAAGATGTGGAGTTCCGTGGGTACCTGCAGCAGTGCAAGGGCACAGTGGAGCCAAGGCAGGACCCAGCCAAGGGGATGCCCTTCTCAGTCTGTGCAGCATCTCCGCAGTGCCCAGGCAGCACTGACATTACACTGGATGCAGAGTGCTCTGAGCTACCTGTGGTCAAAGGGTATTTGAAGCAGTCTGCTCCTGATCATCCCCACAGCCACACACAGGACCTTGCTCCATGCAGAGTGATGCAGGAGCCTGCTGTTTGGGATGTTTCCAGACAGGCAGGGCCCCAAGACCCCAGTCTGCTGAGCTATGGAGCTCCAGGCGCTCCCCTGGCCTCCAGAGCCCACCCTGAGTGGCTGAAAGCTCCCTTCAACCTGAGCACCTTCAACATTGACCTGATGGGGACGCTGCCCTTCGCCTCCAGCCTCAGCACCAACAAGTGGCTCATGCTGCAAATCAACCCCTTGAGCCTGCTCAGTGGGGACAGCAAGGACAGCTGCCTGTGAGCATCCCCACATGCTGACCCAACTACCTCTTCTAGCCACTGCCCACAGGAGCAGATACTCTGATAAGCTACTGCCAATCCCTGGATGTCAGCGCATCAAATTGAGCAGTGCCCTGGTGAAGACTCACTGGAGAAGCATCAGTCTAATGATTTCTGGAGCTGCTTTGGCCCTGGCACGGCTGTGGCCAGCCCCCAGCCATCCTGCACCTTCCCTCTGGTACAAAGCTAAGGAGACACAGGGACAGGCTATGCTGGAGGGGCTCATCCCTGCCTCCTCCAGCCACCAAGCCCAAGGATTCACACCAGGATGTTCCCAAGGCGCAATCCTACCTCCTCTGCCCAGTGCAGGACCTGTGGCCTCAGGGCATCCTCAAGAGCCTGTGTTTTCCCTCTCCCCTTCCCCCTTTCGCAGGCAAGTGCTGGGCTCCTCCATCTGACATCCGCAGTGCTGATGCTGTCCAAGCCTTCCACAACAGACACCAGCAGCAGCGTGATGTCAGGCATCCTGCTGCAGGCAGCACAGAGCTCCCATCCTGGCTGGCCTCACTTGGAGGGAGACAGGGATTTTCCTGACCCTACAGACACCTTTCAGCACCCGGCCCCTCTGACAGAGACCTGGGTGCTGACTACCTCCAACACGGTGCAGGACATGTGCAGCAGCCACCCTATGAGCCCAGCATGAGCCAGGGCAGCCCTGCCCACACTATGGTCCATGTTCTGCCACTATTGCATACAGACATTATTTATTCTATTTAATTTGTAAATACAGAAAGGATGTGGTCTATCCAAACCTATTTTGTCTATTCATCTGTACATCCTCCCCCAGGGTCAAGCTGCGTTTGCTGTTTCCAGATATGGGCTTTCCCCCACAGCAAAGGGCAATGTCTCACACTGGGAAGAGCATTTCCACATCACAACTTCACTCTCATCTAAGGACCGGGGTAGATGTCAGAGGTGAGAGTTGTGTGGTGGGAACATGCACCAAAGGAGCAGCAGGGAAGGGACGGGGGCAGCTTGTGGTGATGCAGCACGTCCCATGGGGCAGCAGCTTGGGGACCACACACCAGGGAAGAAGAGCAGCAGAGCAGAACCGGTCAAAACAAGGGGATGGGGGGAACAGGTTCTGGCAGAATGGGAACAAGCATGAGATGGGAAGGACTTACCAAGGGCTCTGTTTGACTGTAGTCCCTGAAGAGCTTTTCCTAAAGTCCCTTGGTTTCCAAGAACCTCCATGGTGGGATAGTCCCATTACAGCGCTGCTGGAAACCCAGCTGGGGGTGTGCTTTTGTCAGGTGAACACATGAATCACTGCCGTCAGGAGGGTGGTTGATGCATTGCCACTTCCTGCTGTTCCATCTGACGTAGCACTGCTCGCACTTGAGACACGCTGCCTGTGTCATGCGAAAGGCGGTGGGTGCCCACAGCAGCACCACCACCAGTGCCAGGCAGGGCATCCTCTGCCTTCCCATTGCCCACTTCTCTTCTGCCTCTGGATATTTCCTTTTCACTTTCTCTGTTTTCGACTTCCTCTGGAAATGGGAGTCACCAAAAGGCAGCACAGCTTCTGTTTTCATTTCAAACACCCCTGAAATCAGCCTGTGTCCGCATCCTGTGCGGTGCTGGGTGCTGCCGGTTCCTGCTCACCATGGAAGACTCCAGTCAATGGCTTCCAGGGGCAGCGAGAAGCGATGCTTCAACGGAACCCGGATGAGTTTGCCAGAAAACCACAGAGCAGCGCTTTGGCTCCAACAGGCGAGAGCCCAGACGGAGCCTCCAGTTCCCTGGAAGTCCCACAGGCTCACATTTTCCAGCCTGACGCAGGAGGATGCTCAGCGCTGCCTCCTCTGTGCAATGGGGAGCACCCCACTGTAGCTGTCCCAGCACTGTTCCAGCACATTTACGCCCTCCCCAGCACTGCACAGACCCTGCAGGGAGCAGCACAGTGGGCATGGGAAGGAGAAAGGAGGGAGCTCGTGCTCCCCTGCCTACCAGGATGCAGGATGGGGAGCTCTGCTCCATCCTCACCCATTTCTCTACACACAGCAATGCTGCCTCCCAGGATTCTCATTTTCCTTCTGAGAAAGCAGTTTAAGAAGAACCAGCCCTAAAGCCCCTGTTCCTTGCCCTTCCCTGTGGGCCCACAGGGGCTTTCTGAGGTGCTTGCACTGTCAGTGCAGGAGACAAATTTCCACATTGGTACCAATATTTTCCCAAGGCAGGAAGTCTGAAGCAGTATCATTTCCTTATGAGATTTCCCTCTATTGCACAAAAGCAGCCATCCAGTTCTGTGGCTCATTACCACCCTTTTTAGCTAGTTCCCCAAATCTCACACTGCCCTGCTCACCAACAGCCTTGGCCCAAGGTCTCCTGGGCATGGGGCGGGCTGGTCCTGAGGGATGGGGTGGCTCTGGGTCATGGGCACGGCAGATGTCCCTCCGGGATGCACGCTGAGGAAGCCTGGGATAAGGCAGGTCCCTCTTCCTCCAGCCCAAGCAAGGGAAGGCTGTAGCAGTGCATGGGGATGGCCCTGGGAACTTTCCTATGCCCAAGGAGGGCCCACAAGGCGAATGCAGCTGTGGGAAACAGATAGGGAAGCTCTTGTAAAACACAGAAATAACACCGCTGGTTTCAGTGGAAACCCAGCACATTGAGGGGCTGTGTTTTAAACAAGTATGAACACAGGAATTCCCCTGTGGCTGATTTTGGTTGCTGTTTCTGTGGGTGCTGGGAGGTGGCTGTGAGGCAGCATGGGGAAGCTGCACAGCGAGCACACAGCCTCTACACAGCCATCGCTCCCAGCCACGTTCCCCATCCCAGGCTGAGAACAGGAGGCATGGGGAAGGAAATGCAAACCAAAGCACTGGGACACCCACACAAAACCAGAGCCCAGGGAAAGCCCCTGATGCCCCGCAGGCACAAAGAGGACTTTCACAGAAAAAGCCTTGGGATTATCCCAGGGAGAGCTGTGATGACCAAGAGCTCCGAGGAGGCACAGATGCTCTGGGCACAGACCCACTGCTCCAGCCCCCCAAGTACTGGCTTCTCCCAAGCACATAACTCACTCCACGGACCCCCCCTCACCGCCACCAGGCAGGGAGGAGCAGGGAACCTCCTACCTGCGCATCCCGGCTCCTGCTCATGGTCCCTGGTTGTGGAAAGGCGCGTAGCTGCTCCCTGCCTCGCTCAGCGAGCCGCTGATGCTGAATGGTGGCACCAGCTCCACCGCCACCGACCCGCTGCGGGGAAGGCAGAGATGCCAGCCTGCCCTGCAGCCAGGGCTGCCCAGGGCATCGGCCCCAGGGCAGAGCTCAGTGGGGCTGGGACCAGCGAAGGCTTGTGAGACCTCAGCACCATGCGAAGGGAGCACGGAGCCTGCTCCAAGGCCCCGCATGGCTTCACTCACCAGGTGTGGTAGAGGTTGAAAACGAAGTCAGGCCCTGGGGAGGTGAGGGGGAGAAGGATCAGAGCCTTTGCTTTGCCACGGATCTGTGCAGTGGGATGGGAAAGGGCAGGACAGCCCCTGGGGTAGCTGGCAGCACCAGGACATCACTGTGCACCCCTCCTCAGCCTCTGCGTGCCCCCAGCTTGCCCCAGAGCCACCCCGCATGTGGGCTTCCCTGGGGACCAGCCAACGTCAGGGGTGCTCCCCACATCCCAGGCCCACACTGCCCATACTCACGGAACCAGCACCAGCCCCTCTGGTACCACCGGATGAGGGTGTAGCCAAAGCCCACCAGGATCAGCAAGGCCAGCCCGACACCCAGGAGCACTCCAAACACATTCATGGGCTCTTGCCCTGTATGGGAGAAGAGGCTCTGCAGACAAATGCCCCTGGGAGACTGGGGGTTCTGAACATCCGAACTGGAGGGACTGCGCTCCACTGCCAGGAGCCGTGCCCAAACCCATCCCATTGTGCTGGGAGCAGGAGCCACATCCCCACTCCCGGTCCCACGCACACTCTCCTGGGGGGAAGCACCTTCTTGGAGCTGCTGGCACAGCAGTGGCACCGGTGCTGTCCCAGTGCTCCCGCAGCCGTGCAGTGCCATACCCTGGTCAGTGCCGGCAGCGTCCCTGTGCAGCTGCACAGACCCATTTCTGGACAGGCAGTTCCCTCTAGAGGATGTGTTTGTCAGGGCAAGCAGCCTCCGCTACCAGCACAGGGCTGGGACCGCAGGATGATGGGGCTGTGCAGGACTTCTCCCATCCACACTGCATCCACAGCCATCATTGGATCTCCATCATTGTCAAAGGGACAGCAAGGTACCCAGGCACAGCACTGCTGATGATCATCCATTTCTCTGCTGACAATAGGTTGCATGCTGCCCAGGGCAAATCTTGCCTACCCCTACAGCACACCTCTCTCTTGCTGCTATTAGCCCCTGCTTCCCCAAGCCCCTGTGCATCCCAAGCACCACCCTAGACCCTTCTCCACTGTCACAGCAGGCTCCAGTGTGAGCACATCTCACAGGAGTACAGCCCCTTTCACCCCGGCGTCCCTGGCCAGGAAGCTGCCCAGTCAGTCCCAGTGGGGCCCATCAGCAGAACACAGGCAGGGGAGGTGATGGGCACCGCTCGGGGGCTGCAGGGTTTGGCCACTGCCCCAGAGCCTGCACAGGGGCAAGCACACTGGATGCTGTGCCCGCAGCACCAGGAGCGAGGATGATCTCACAGCAGCTAAATTTAGCCAGATGCCGGTGCAGTGAGAACATTTCCCCTGTGGTCACAGTGTTTACACAGTGAGGCAGGGCATCCCGTAACCCGCAGCACTCGCTCTACCTGATGGGATCTGGCAAGCACCTGGGAGCCGCAGAGCATCACAACACCAGCTCCCAAGCACTGCAGACAAGCAGGACCAGCTTGCCCTTCACTTCTGCTGGGCTCTAGGAGCCGGGCTCAGGAGGCCAGGAGAGGTGGGCAACCAATGCACCCTGCTGCTGCCGGGCCAGGGGAGAGCTGGGACCCCAGGGACCTCACATCCCAGCATGGGATGGCAGGGGTGAGGTCAGGAGTCTGCTGCAGGAGTGACTCACACAGAGGAGCTGGGGCAGGAGGAGCGTGATGCAAGAGCCTCCCTGAATCACCCCGCTGCCGAAACTGCCCTGTCCCCACCCCTACCACTGGTGGGAGCATGACGGCTTCGTGCCCAGCCTCTGCCCCATGCCACATGTGGGAAGCAGCCCTTGCCCCATGCCACATGTGGGAAGCAGCCCTTGGCCCAAAACCCTCAGGATCAGACTTCCTTGCACCCCAAGATGCCTCCAAGCAGCACTGCTGGATTCTGAGCCACACCAGCGGTCAAGCCCCTACCCACAGCAGAGAGGAGCAGGTCACCAAGTCACTGCTGGGCCACAAAGCATCCCCACCACTGCTCCGTAAGGGCAGAATAGGCCATGTACTCACCCACCTGGTGGTCCATCTCCGGGCACCCGGTGCTGTGCCACAGGAGCTGCTCACGGCTTGTCCAGGCTGGGAGCTGCTGGAGCCTGGCACGTCCTGCCTGTCCCCTCCTCTCCTGGTGACACAGCCGCCTCAACCCCTGCACTGCAGCGAGGTTGGGCACCGCTCCTCACCCGCTGGTTCAACTGGTTTCTAGGGGAGAAAGCAGAGGAGCTGGAGCAGACATCGCTCCTCACGCGATGGATGCGCACTGCCGGTGCCCCAGCCCCACATGGCTGCTCCCAGCACTGCTCCCTGCGTGCTTGGGGTAGGTGCGATGCCCTCCTGCTGCTGGCAGGGACAGGCACCGTGGCAGAGGGTAGTGCTGGGCCAAAGGGATGGACACAGGGGTGTCCAAGTGGCTGCATCCTCCAACTGCCTGCTCCTGGTGAAGAACAGCAGCCAGGAGGGGAGCCTGCTCCTCACAAAGCCCTGGCCTTGGGCATTCAGAGATGCCTGCAAAGGTTATGGCTCCATGCAGGGTGAGGGCAGGACCCAGGGTGACAGGGCATCCCCCACCAGCTGCCCCCAGTCACAGCATGGTGCACTTACTGCTCTGTTCAATCATCTTCTCACCAAGCCACAGGGTTAGGTGGCAATCACTGCCTGCTTCCAGGAAGAGAGGAAAACTATCTCTGGCGGCTGCAGATAGAAGGTAACAAACAGGAACAGCAGGGACAAGCATTAACAGCTTGGAAGCAGGGCAGCCAGGGACATAATCGCTCCCACCTTTGTGCACAGGCTCCAACTACACCACAGTGTATGTGCATTTGTGAGTGTTCCATCCCTGGTGGTGTTCAAGGCCAGGTTGGACAGAGCCTTGGGTGCCATGGTTTAGTGTGAGGTGTCCCTGCCCATGGCAGGGGGGTTGAACCTGTATGATCTTAAGGTCCTCTCCAACCCTAACTATTCTATGGTTCTATGATTCTATAGCAAAGCCAACCCCCTGGTACAACCCCCCCCACCGGGGTGAACATCTCAGCATTGAGACCCAGGGGTGATGCCTGGGACCTGTGGGGATGCTGGCTGAGATGCAGAGGGGATGATGCACTGGGCATACCCATGGGCCAGCCCTGCCTGGCCTCTGCCTGACCCCAGTCAGAGTCAAGGTGCTCAGAAGCCTGTGTCATGCCAGGGTTCTGGGTGCAAGAGGCCAGGGAAGGGCAATGGCTGGAAATGCAGCCGCACTCCAGGAAGCCAGGCCCCGAAGGCAGGCAGAGCCATGACATAACACCTGAAATCAGAGCTGCTTCCTCAAAACCCTCACTTAACCTCCAAGGAGGAAGAGCTGCTCCCCACTGCACCAGCTCCCACCCCAGCGTTGCTCCCAGCCTGCTCTCCCTTCCACAGCATTGAAGCCAAGCCATGGGGTGTGTGGGGCTGGCACTGGGATGCTCTGGGATGGCTGCCCATGCCTTGTGGCATGGCACAGGCCACACAGGAGGTGCTGGATGCACGGGACTGAGCTCACTCCAGAGCCTCTGCCTGCAGCACCCATCTGTTGAGCTGCTCTTGCAGTGAGTGTGGGGAGGGCATCCTTACCTGCAGAGCCACACGCAGGTGCCGGGATCCCTGGTCAGGCTCATGGGATGTGTTGCCTGCCCTCCCCAGGGCCCCCGCTGCGGTAGGGTGAGCTGGCACAGCGATGGCACAGCTCCCTGGCTGGGGAGCTGCAGGTCAGGATGCTCCACGGTCTTTCCACGACCACTGGTAGAGCTTCATTGCAAAAGGAGAGGATAATGAGCTGCTTGGTTCATCCTGCACCACCTCCTGCATGACCTGCACAAGCCTTTCCAGCCAGCTGACCACAGCTCCTGATACCTAATCCTGACAGCCCATCCTGCTCAGCAGCAGCATAAGCAAACTGCTCCCCATCCCAAGGCATCATTCCTGGACACATAACCCAGCTTTGCACCAGTGTTGAGCAGCTCCATGAGCAGCCTCAGCACCAGCCTACAGGCACAGCACCGAAACCTGGGGGCTGTAAGAGCCCCTCTCCGCACCCAGCCCTGCCAGCCACACATTGTGCAACACCAGTGAGCTCATCCAATGCATGGGCACCCACTCGCTTTCCTTCCGAGGTGCCTGCCTGTGTCAGCCACAACCTGGGGCTGCACAGGGACAGGCAGACTGAGTGACCTGAGAGGGTGCAATGGCCCTGTCACCTCACACGTAAACTCTTTTCCTCCTCCACCTACTAACACCTCTGTTTGAAAACAACCCAGTGCGATGCGGAAGAGATGGATGGAGAGCGGGAGAGCCGTGGTTCCTCTTATCATCAGCCAGAGAGCAGGAAAAATCCAGTCAGTTCACTCCTGATAAGCTATTTTGTGACAGATCTGCAGGTGAGTCACCTCCAGAGGCAGATGCTCAGGAGATTACTGCAGGCACCAGAGCTGCTGATAAACTGGTGTTGTATTACCATACAGATCACTATTCCTGTTTCACAACTCCTGCTGTGGGTTTTAAGGAGGGCTGGGGCGGTCCTGCCCCAGTGTTGAAGTGTGGGCAGAGCAGCACAGGCACAAGGGTGGTGGGAGCATCGCCGGCCCAGCTCCCTGGGCATCGGGGCACCCGCAGCCTCCCCGTGTCCCAGTTGGAGGATATTGGCTGGGTTTCTGCAGGCTGAAGCGCACGCCGGAGCTGGATGAACATGGTGAGTTACCAGCAGCTTCACCCACTGCTCTGCCCCCTCTGCATGGCAGCCCCCAGCACTCCCCATGGCTCCTGCACTCGCAGACTGGGTCTGCCCGCAGCAGTTCACTGGTGACGGGGCAGCCCAGGCTCCAAAGAGCTGCTGCTCCCCGGTCCCAGCCCCCCGTAGCATCCCAACAGGGAATGATTCTACCCGTGTCTCAGCACTGCACCATGGCTGTTGGACATGACGCTTCACTCTCACTCCCACATTTCTGTGCCTTGCTTGGCCCTCTCCCACACTGGGAAGCATCTTGTTATCCCCCTCCTTGGCCTGAGAAGGGGCTGGTTGTTAGGCAATGCCAGGGAAGGAGTCCAGTCCCCTGTCCCTCAGTGCCTCCACCACAGGACTGCCAACCCCTCTGCTCAGCATAAGGGACATGCTCAGCTTCGCTTCTTGCAGTGTCTTTAGCCAGCAAAGCCAGTACCACCAAACCCCAGCCTGGCACACAGTCCCTCCCTAGGAGGAAAAGCCTTCCTTAACAGAGGCAGGCACGTACAGCCCAGCAACCAGGGCAGCATAAAACCCTCCATCAGCAACACATCAGGACATCAATCCCTCCAGGGTAGAGAACTCACTCACCTGCATGGAATCAGCGGCTACACGAACCCATGGATTAAATCTCCTGCAGCCAAGGAGCTAGCCCTGGATCCGAGCACCTTACAGCCTTTGGAGCTGGGGTTTGCATTGAACATTCCACCCCATACAGGAGCAGCTATTCAGTGCATCACAGCACCTTGCACCCACACAGGGTGGAGAAAAAGCAGCAAGAACCTGGCTGCACCCCTGGATATCCAAGCCTCCTCAGAAGAGAGTGCAGAAGTTCACCACGGCTCATGGGATGGCGCTTGCAGAGCTGGAGTGCAGACTGGCCATAGAGGCACTAACATGAACACAGCAAGGGAGCTCAGTTAGTTACGGCAGCCTCGAGTTCTCCAGGAAATCATGTGCTCCCACTCCACAAGGAGCCGGCACAGCTCTTGCCTTCCTTGGAATCTAACCAGTGCAGCTCTTGCTGTAGCATGGTTTTGGGAGCAAGCGGGCAGTGATGGAGAGGCAGCCCCTGGGGCAGCTCCAAGCTGCAAATCTGTTTGAAAGTGAGGAAGTTCATGGATGGGCGAAAATGCATTAAGAAATCAAATCAACACCAGGCAATGACTTCTGCGGGTGGGAAGTGGCCAGCACCACAGCATCATCCCTCCCACCTGCATCCAGGCCTGCACAGGGAAAGGAGCTTGATACCAGATGCGATGGACACAAGCACAGGCAGCTTGTGGGCAGGCAGGGGCAGTGGAGCTGTTGCAGTGACTCTTAGCCCCAGCCGTGCTGTGGAGCCTGGAGGAGCCATCATGGCCATGGTCCTGGAACCGTTCCCACAGGAACCGTTAGGATCCCATGGTCCAGCCGCACGGTGACACAAGAGGTCAGCACGAGGAAGGAGCAGCCCCACGTACCCTGGCTGGATGCAGGTGGTGTTTGGGAGCAAGCTGAGCCATGTCAAAAAACTCCTGCAGGCACCAGGTGCTGCAGATAAGCAGCTTGGGAAGGGCAGATGACATGGGAGGTCCAGGAGACACCCTAATCTTCCCACCCTGCCCTCCTGCTCCCTGCACAGAGCTGGGCTCCGCATCCCAGCAGCTGGGACCACTGATAGCACTGCAGCATCCTCACAGGGACCAAGAGGAGCCAAGGGACTGTGTGCATCCAGAGCTGGGTGCTTGGCATGGCTTGCCCGTGCTCAGCATCAGTGCCAGATGAGCCCAGCTGTTTGGAGCAAGGCCCCTGGCACCTCCTGAAGAGCCAGATGGCTCCGTGCCTCCCCAGCCCTGTCAGCAGCCAAAACTGGGAGCCCAAACCATGCAGCAGGGCTGCGATGCAGAGGCAGCCATGGCTGGGCTAGCAGCACATGAAATCCAAGCTATCTCTGTATGTTAACCCACAAATAATCACTTGTCTCTTGCCTGTAAAATCCTGCTAATAAAGTCTTTGTGCATGGCTAAACATGCCCCAACACAGTGACTAGAGGGAGGGCTCCATCACTCCCTCCTACCTGCCTGCCTTGGGCTGGAGCCTGACTACGTCCCTGGTCTCATGGCACCACTGCTCTTAAAAGCTCCAACCTCGAAGTCCTGCAGTGGCACAGAGGCCACTGCTCTCATCTGAGGCAACAACCGCTCCAGCCCAGAGACAAGTGTGTGCTCCCGCAGCTCCTCTTACCTGTGTGGTAGAGTCCAGAGCAGAGGAGAAGAGCTCTCTGAGGGCTGGAAGGGCATTCGGGGGAAAGCACAGGCTGTCAGGAAGCAGCTCAACAGCGTGGCATGAGCGTGGCTGCAAAACAAGGCAACAGAAACATACAGCATCCACCTCAAACCCTGCAAAGGGGCTCTCATCTTTGCCTAGCACCAACCCCCAAGGATGAGAGGCAGCATCTGGCTGGTGCTGTTCACGGGACCTCTCCCATATGAGAAGCCCTTACAAGAAAATGATTTTGAAGAGATCAAGTGGGATCAATGCCTCTTTCACCACTTCCTCCTACGCTGACTGCTCTCAGGCTGTGTTTACTGCGTGTCCTAGCAGCAGCACAGCCTTCCCTCCCATGGGCCAGGCTGCTTTCCCCAGCAGTGTGTCAGGGAGGACACGGGCTGTGCCACTCAGTTTCTGATCCCACACTGGGCCAGTTAGAGGATATAACCCCCCATGGTGACACGTCTGGGTGCCACCACATCTATTTTGACTCAGAGCTTCTTGGCACATCAGAAAGTGTTTTCATAACACCTACGACTTTTTAAGCCCCTGGTGCATTAATGACAGTAATTCTCTACCTTTAATAACCAGTTACTGGACTTGCACAGATAGTGTTCAAAGGAGTAACACAGCCGGCAATGCTGGGTGGCAACAGAGCCAAGTGTTGCACCAGGACTTGCCACCCCCCTGCTGCCACCTCCATCTTCAGCACCTCTAAACCTCCCATGTAGGTTGAGGCATTTCCCCTACTAATGCTCCCCAGGGACCCTGAGCAAAGCTCTGTGCCTGCCCAGGCTTAACTGAGCCTCTGCTTCCTCTGAGGTGGCTGATCCTGATATCTCTGCACTTGGCATGGGAACTGCCACGCTCCTACAGACCCTGCCCACCCGCCAACCGCTGCTTGCTGAAGTTCCAGCTCGATAACTGCTTTCCCCCTCTGGTTTGCAGGATTTAGCCTCCGAGCGGCTCAATGGCAGAGGTAATACCTGTGGGAGCTGGGGGCAGGAGTGCTGCCGGTCTGGGATGGGCAACGCAGGGCCACACTCCTTTGTGTTGCAGGTCTCAGCCCAAGACGCAAAGCCTCCACGTCCCTGCAGTCCTTCAAGCGGATCGGCGTCTTGGTCCTGGCAGCGGTGCTCACCCTCGCCTGCCTGGTTGCAGTCGGGTTCCTGGGTATGGCTCCTGCTCTGCTCTCCCTACTCCCTTTGCACAGCAAACACAGCTCTGGACTCAGGGCTTGGCTGGGACCTTCTTGCTGAACCCCCCCTTTCTTGCAGTCAAGGTTTACCTGGACCAACACTACTTCTTCTGCAAACAGCCCCTGAAGCTGGTGCCGCTGCAGCAAGTCTGCGACGGGCAGATGGACTGTCTGCGGGGCGAGGATGAGGCCAACTGTCCCCAGTGGGTCCCTGAGGGGCCACTATCCTGGGGTGAGTCCAGGACACCCAGCTTGGGCTCCAAAGGGGCATGGCTGCTGCCTGCCAGAGTGACCCGTGACAAAGCTGCCTTTGTGTCTGTCTCCAGCCCGTGTTTCCAAAGACAGATCCATCCTGCAGCTGCTCAACAGGAAAACTGGAGATTGGTTCTGCATCTGCCATGACCACTTCAACCTGATGCTGGCAAAAGCAGCCTGCGAGCAAATGGGCTACAGGAGGTACATGGCTGCTTTCTCCAGACCTCTCTCACTGCTTTATCCATCGCTCTCCCATAAAAGCTCTTTTTGAGTGGGACTCTATTTACTCATAAAGCACTCAGAGCCCTGCACCAATGGTTCCAGCCCATCCCCAAAACGCAGCATGCTTGAAGCTGGTCTCTGTGACAGAAGCCCTGGCAACTTCCCACAAACACAGCACTGTTCCCAGTATCCCTGCTCCATCCCCCACCCTCTTCCTACTCCTCACCCCACCTCCTTGAGGGTTCCCATGGCAAGCATTCACCTCACCAAAGCAGCCTCTCCTGCAGCACATACAGAACCCATCCAGGGGGGAGCTCAGTGCCCTGCATGCCCTTTTAAAAGCCCCATGAGAGCAGCACTTGGCTGGGGTGTGGGAGGGCAGGGCTGGGTCCTTGTATTTGCAATTAAGCTCCATATACACACCTGTATCTGCCCCTGCACTGCCCTGAGCTAGCAGCAATCTTGGAGTGCTGCATTTACCTAAAGCTGGTTACAGCTGGGGTCGGGGTACCCCTGGTCTAGTGGCAGGTGTCCTTGCCCATGACAGGGGGCTGGAACCGGATGATCCCTTTCCACCCAAACCATTCTGTGACTCCTCCAGTGTGCTCCTGTCCATGGCCTTGATATCAATGCCAGGTCTCCACATCCTGCCCTGGCCCTTGAGGGATGCCTCTTTTGGCATCCCTGTGTCCCTGTCCCCAGGACCCCCATTTTCTATGAGTCTTTCTTTTGCTTACTGGCACAGGGTCTGCATTCCCTTCCTACACTCCTGCTTCCTGCCTTGCTCACCAGCTCTTTGTCGGAGCCATAGGCAAACATTTAGGACCTATTTGTAAAGGCTGGGTTAGGTCACCTCTGGCTCAGTGTGAGCCCAGCCCCCTGGGTGTCCATGCAGCCGGAGGTGCTCAGGCGGCAGTGCCTGTGCAGTGCACACTGGTGCTGTGCTGGGACCATGCCCCCGCTGTGCTGGCTCACCCGGCCCCCCCCGTGTCTTTCAGCAACCCCACGTTCACAGCGGTGGAAGCAGGCACCGGGCAGCCCCTGCCTCCCCGCGAGGTCGTGCTGAGGAACGGCAGCCTCCAGATGCCGGAGCCAGGCCGGTGAGTGATGGGGCTGTGCAGGAGGTGGGCACTGTGCCCCTCATCCTGCTGCTGAGCCGGAGCCTCTCCTCCACTGAGCCCAGCCCTTTTCCTCCCTCTCCCAGGAAATGCCTCTCTGGAGCAGTTGTTTCGCTCTTCTGTTCCAGTAAGTATCACGGCACTGTCTGCACCTCGTGCCACTCCATCTCCCCATTCCTGGCACGTCCCCATGTGCTGCGCTGTGGCTGCAAGAGCTCAGCTATGGCTCAAGCCCTGGCCCTCCCTAATTCCCACACTGAGGATTTGCAGGAGAAAAGTTGGATTTCAATACTGCTGACCTCCTTGCTAAGCCAATGTAAACCTCCCAGACATGGAACACCTAAGAGAGGCTTAACCAGCTGCTGGGATGGGTTTACTTTTACTGTTGAGTTATCCTGATTAAGCTAATCTGCTCGGTGGGCTGGAGAAAGCAAGGAATGGATGAACCAAGGCCAGGGATGATGTGCAGACAGAGAACAAAAGGGGGTGTGCTGAGTGGCCCACAGACGGGTGGCAGACAGTTACCCACAGACTTACCTGAGGACAGAGGAGGGCAGAGCAATGCTCTCTCCCTCCCCTCCGCTGCAGCTGACTTGTTGCTTTGTTGCTCTGCTGCCTGGCAGAAGGCTGTGGGGAGAGCATAAGGACCCCCCGTGTGCTGGGGGGGAGCGCAGCCACCATCGAGGCTTGGCCGTGGCAGGTCAGCCTGCAGTACAAGAAGGAGCACATCTGCGGGGGCAGCATCATCGACCGCAGCTGGATCCTGACGGCAGCGCACTGCTTCAAGTGAGTCGGCTCCTCAACGCCTGGGTTTAAAGCGTGTGTTCCTGTAATGAACGTGGCTTTGTGCCCCTTGGTGCAGTGACGCTGAGCAGGGCACAATGTAGGCAAGGCTTTGCTGCCTGTCCCTGCAGTGGGAGGGAAGAGGGGAGCAACAACAGGCATGTCTGTGCACAGGAACAACCCCATTGTTCAGAGCTGGCGTGTGAAGGTCGGCTCCAACCTCCTCTCAGGCACCAACACCCTTGCTGTGGAGAAGGTCTTCCTGGCTGGGGAGATGCCCACGTCTCCCAAGGACAATGACATTGCTCTGGTGAAGCTGCAGGCTCCCCTGCATGTCTCAGGTGAGTTATGGCACGTACCCCCTTGGAGCAAGAGCCTCGCAAGCACGCTAGGAGCTCAGTGGGCATCAAGCAGCTGTGCAGAGGGACACATATGAGGAGGAGCTGGGTGCCTGGTGATGCATGGCCCTGGCTTCCCCACAGCCCTCCTCAGTCACCTCCTGCCTTTCCTGTCCCCATTCCAGACAGCAGCAAGGCCATCTGCCTGCCCTATTTCGATGAGGAGCTGGTGCCAGGCACACCCCTGTGGGTGATAGGCTGGGGCTACACGCAGAAGCACGGTGAGTGGGACAGTCCCCCCCAGCACCACTCGCAGGATGAGGGCAGGTGGGCTCCTCCAGGGTCCCCTCTGAGGCCCCCCGTTGTGTGCAGGCAAACTGTCTGAGGTCCTGCAGCAGGCAGAGGTGAAACTCGTTGATGAAGAGAGCTGCAACGTCGCTGCCTACCATGGCGAGGTCACCGAGAAGATGCTGTGTGCAGGCCTGCCCCAAGGCGGGGTGGACACGTGCCAGGTTGGTTCCGATTGAGGAAATAGCTCCTTCCGGGGCTGGGAAAGCTGCAGCCATGAGCATTGGTACCCAATGGGCTGGGAATAGGGGCTCTTCGCTTTGATGGTTTATCCTTTGCAGGGAGACAGCGGAGGGCCCCTGCTCTACTCAGGCAAGCACTGGCAAGTGGTGGGCATTGTGAGCTGGGGTGAGGGCTGTGGCACCCCCAGCATGCCTGGCGTCTACACCAGCGTCCGTGCCTACCTCAACTGGATCTACTCCGTGCGGAGGGTCAGTGCTGCACTGCTGCCTGTGGCTGCTCTGGCACAGGGGGCTTGGGGGTGGAGGGGAAGGGCACCGTTGGGCTCTGCATGGAGCGGAGCTGGCACCTTAAGGATGTGATTCTGTGCTCCTGGTTTCAGACGCCCCTTCAAACCTCACCGTTTCTTCTCTCTCTCGTTCCAGTCGGAGCTCTGAGACCTGCTGGGACAGGTCCTTCCCCTCCCCTCACGCCTCCCTCCCCATCCCCACACACTTGGCTGCCTCAGCTCCGGCATCAAAAGGTGAGCGGTGCCTCCCAAGCCCTCACTGCCAGGCTGTGATTTGGCACACCAGAGGCCAGCCAAGGAGGCAAAGGGCAGCTCGGAGCGACGTCCACTGATACCATGGAGGAATCCGAGCAGCTCAAGCTCCTTCCGCGGAAAGATTAATTTATTACCCCGTGCTGACCCTGCTGTGGCAGGAAGGCTCCTGCAGGGCGAAGCTGCTCTTTGCTCGCTGCTGTTCTACAGAGAGAAACGATGTTTGTGCTATGGAATAAGCCCAGTAAAAGAGAGCGTTTGTTTTTTTCACGCAGCCTCTGAAGGCTCTGTCCCTCTTGTTTGCGAGGGTGTTTCTGACAGTCCCCAGTGCTCTGCAGGAGCTGCTTTCCCAGAACAGGGCAGGGTTTTATTTGCTGACTTGTGAACAATCTGTTCTTGCACACTGACCTCGGCCATTCAGGCTGATCAGAATGGGGCCAGTTTGAATTACTGGAACCAAGCGTGGTCATCAGGCATTCCTTTAAATCAACTCTTTCTGGCATAGCTCCATCCCCACTAGAAATAGGGAGACCATTTCCATGCAACATGGTAGGGAGGGATCCTGCTTTTCAAGGCACACTCAGAGCCTTTTCCACTGGGAAATACCTCCAACACCCTCTAAACACGGCCAGTGCTCAGCACAGAGGGGAATCACTGCTGCTCTGCCTCGGTGCAGGGCCTGCAATGCGGAGTGCCCGGGGGAGTTCAGACGCATCCAGCAACCCAGCCTCTGGTTTCTCTATTAAACATAAAGTTTATTTCATTCAAGGCAAAGCTAGCTAAAACTCTACAGTGCAAAAATGTGCTGTCATCACACAGCATGTATGTCATACACACCCTGTCTTTATTCACAGGCATCTCCTGCGTGGATTTAGATACGCTGATACACGTACATGTCTGTTGCAGCACACACCATCAGCAGGGCCCTCTCCCCCATACACCCCAGAAAGCCCCTGCAGACACCCCCCCCAAGCCCTTGTGACAGCAGGATCCCCACAGGAGCTGGCACCCAAATCAGCCCGGAGCCCCCCATGCTGTGAACAGCACCTGCACACATACGCATATAGAGTTACGTGTCAAGAAGTGCTTGTGTTGACTGTTTCCATCAAGCCAGAGGAGTAATCCATGCATAGAACAGCATTGCATATCCTGTGGTAAGTGGAACGGCGTCCAGATACCAGCTAAAAAAGGCCAACAGGTTGGGACAGCTAAAAATAGGTCTTTAAAAAAGTCCTTTCCTCCCCTCAGTGTCCTCCCCACAGAAGGTCTCCTCCAAGGATGGGCTGGGTTCTCTTGGGGCAGGCAGGAGGTCCCAGCCTTGCTGCCCTGACTCTTATGCATGACAATGGTGCAGGAGCAATACTTGGCGTTTACAGAGTGCCTTTCGCCCTAGGATCTGGGAGCACTTTGCAAAGCCATGCAGGAGCCTCACACCTCCTGTGAGGTAGGTCAGATTTACTGTCCCCAGTTTACAGACGGGTGCCCCGTGGTGAAGGCTGCAGGGTGCTCCCTGTGCCACCACCCCATAAACAGGCCTGACCTCTCCACAGCAGTCACCAGAGAAGGCAGCACCTTGTTTGCCTTGCCCACTGAATCCTCACCTACCTTGGGCTCTGGCACCTCTGTTAGGGCACCTACAGCCGGGGGCATGGCTTGGCTGTGGTTCCCAATACCAAGTGGGGATGGGGGAGCTGCCTGCCCTGCAGCTTCACTGAGAGCCACCCACAAATAAAAGAGGACGAGGGAACACATCGCATTGTAAAGGACATTGCCACCTTCAACCGTAGGAGCACCTCATTTTCTTCGCGTCTCATGTCCCACTACAGCACATAGGAAGGGGGCTGGGTTGCCTGAGTCCCCACTGCAAGTACCCTTTTGGCTTTCTGTGGCCCCCCTCACCCGAGGATGTCAAGACGCTTTACAAATGATAGCCGAGGAAGCCTCACAACCAACCCTGTGAGGTAGAGCAGTGTTATTATCCCCATTTTACAGATGGGGAAACTGAGGCATGGAGAGGCAGAGCGACTTGCCCAAGGTCACCCAGCGGGCCAGTGGCAGGCTCAGGAATGGGCTGGCACAGCCCTAGCATCTCTCCCCTCACCAGGGCTCCACTGTGCTCCCTCCTCCCTGCATCGCAGATGGAGTGCCACAGTTTTCCTTGGGTGATGGGGAAACGCCATCGGCTGCCTTCCCACCCGAGTCCAATATAAAACACCTCTGTGTAACAAGTTGAGCCTTGGCGAGGCAGCATCGGCAGCATCACTGCTCTGAGTGTGGAGAGTGATGGGCTTTAAAGAGGGGAGGAGGAGCAGGAGCAGCAGCACAAACCCAGGGAGCATCCCCGAGAAGGCCCCCACTGCCCCTGGGGTATGGCCCTACACAGGGTGTGAAACATGGACCTTCACCCCACTGCAGCTAGCACTGACCCCACGACGTGGCCAGCCCCTGCCGCTGGTCCCCACAGCCCTGCATAGGAGGGACCAGCCTGCCCCATGGTGGGAGCACGGCACCCAGCCCCTGCAGGGACGACATGACAGCCCTGACAGTCACGGATTTGGTTCTCAAGTGTGCTTACGAGAGCTGAAGCCAAGCCCTGCGGCATCAGCCCTGCTTCCTCCCTTCCTCCTGTGCCGGACCCGTAGGAAATGCAGCAAAGGCAGAGGCCTCTGCCTCTATGGCGAGCTTTGTGCACCCTTGCTCTGCTCCAGACACACTCTGCACAAGGCAGGCAGCTCCTGCCTGCCCCAGTTCTGCATTACCACTCACACAAAGACACCCCAAGCTCCTCGCAGCCTCTACCCCCAGGCACGCCGGGACCCTTGCTCACCATCCACCACCCTGCAAGCAGCACAGCACCCACGGTACTCCCCAGCCCCTTCCCTGCCTGCCCAGCATCCTCTTGCCTTCACTCATTGCAGAGCAGGCAGCTCCCTCCATCCCGGCAGCATCCCAGTCCGAGTCCACAAGAAGCTCCCAGTCCCCACGGCAGCCCAAGTCTTTTCCGAGAAGCAGTGCAGGTTGCAGGCACGTGTGTAACAGGAACATGTCTCAAGCATTGGCAGTTTGGAAAGAAAACAAAAAGGAAAGGCTTGTCCCTCTGCCCTGTCCCCGCTGCGGGGAGGGCCGGGGCACGGGGTGCCGCTGCTTCATGCCTTTGGTGGTGCTTTTTGTTCCGCCTTGGAGCCAGCCAAGCCGTTCTCTGTGTTGTCGTTCCCCGAGGAGCTCACAAGGCATTCCTTCCTGGGGAAGGGCACACAGGCAGCTCACAACCCCTGCCCCTCTCACCATGACCCCCTGCAGCCCTGCCCCACGGCAGCACCCAACAAAGGGTACCAGGACCCGCACTCACTTCCCATCCTGAGTCTTCTTGATGATGAACAGGACAACCCTCTTGATGAGCATGAAGAGGATGAGGAGGCCGATGAGCCCCCCCACAACGCCCACGATGATGAGTGTCACAGTGTTGTCTGTCTCCACCACTGCAGGAGAGAAGGTGCTGAGGGGCCTCAGGATGGGAGCAGGGAGCTCCCAACTGCATGATTCCCCCCCCCCCCCCCAAACCCCAAACAACTACAAACACACACATAGGGGCACAAGGTCAACCTTTGCCCTGCAGGGATGCCAACTACCTCCAAGAATCCAGGGCATCCCATGCACCTCCACAACCAGGATGGGGTCAGTGCGGGTCTGCATCCCCACTGTCCCAGTGCCACTCAAGGGGCACTGGAGCCCTGGCCAGCACTTACTCTTCTGGACCACCGTGAGGAAGATGGTGGCGTTGTGCTCTGTGTACTTCTCCTTGGGGTTCTTGACGTGGCACGTGTATTTCCCAGCATCGCTGAAGTCCACGTTCTTCAGGAGAATGGAGATGTTGTTCTCCTTCGCAATTGTCGAGCCAACAAACTCGACTCGTGGGTTGTGTGCTATCAGCAAGGGCTCCGAGGCTTTGCTCTTTATCTTGCCACGGTAAATCTGCAGGGGCAGGGATGCAGGATGTGGGATCGGATGGGCTCCCAACAATCCCAAATGAGGGAAAGGCCCAAGGTCTCCTGCCAGCGCTCTGAGCACACAGACACACATGGCAGTGTCCCGGCCCACCCCAGTAAAGCAGGAATGGCTGTGGAGGGGAGCATGAGACACAGCCCACAGTGCTGTGGAAGCAGCCGTCAACATGCCCTGCCCTGCAGCAATGTTACAGGCCATGCAAAGGATGGGAGAACCCCAGGGCAGAGAACCCCCTTGCCATGGGCATCCTGTGAGAGGAGAAAGGGAGCTCTACAAGAACTGAGGTTTACAAAAGAACCTGCCTATAAAACAGAGGCAAAGCCCAGAGAGCCACCCACCATCTCTGTCGAGTTGAAATACCATGTGAAGACCAGGTCCTGGAAGCCTATGCAGGTGGTGAAGGTGCAGGGCAGCAGGACATTGGAGTTATTCAGAGCCATCACAGTGTTGGTCTTCCCCACTGACACCTCCAAGGCGAAGGCGAGGGCGAAGACATGCAAACCTGGCAGGGAGAGGGGAGGAGACAGTGAGGGCACGGTACCAGTGTGAAGTCCAGCCTGCTGCATGGGGAACCGGGGTGCAGCCCAGCATCCGCCGGGCTTTGCTGTGGATGTGTACCTAGGGAAAGATGGGGCAGGCAGGAGAAAGGCACATGGGAGGGAGAACTGCTCTCCCCCTGAGCCCTGGCCTCAGCTGGAGCACCAGTCACAGTGGGGATCCCTTCCCAGGGAGCACATGGCGGGCAGTGGGATGCAGCCATCACCCCTTAGGTCCTGCTCCCAGCTCCACCAGGGATCCACGGCATCCTCCTCCTGCTCCTCACAGCCTCAGCATGAAGGGCATGAGCTCAGCTCCCCTTCCATAGCCCAGGGATGGGTTTGTCACCCCTCATTCGCTTTGGCATGGCAGGAGCAAGCATGCCTGTTCCAGCTTGAGGCAGAGATAGGGAACCTGTTCCTGAAGAACCCACAGAGGCAGTGCGGATTCAAGGGAACCATAATATCACCACGAATGAAGTATGCAAATGAAAGCCCTGATTTGCATGTTATCCACAGGCCTCCAGCTAAAACCTTCAAGGGGGAGAGAAGTGCCCAAAGCAAAGCAGAGCTCTATGTTCTTCAAGCCGGGCGCTGGAGCACTGATTAGTATTGCTGTGTAGCGCAGCTCCTCGCAGCCTGTGTGGACCCCGGACCCCTCAGCCTGCTGTGCACAGCCTGTGGTAAAGAGGGGTGACCTTCAAGCTGCAGAATACAGCTCTCCCTCTCCTCTTCTCCCGTCAGCAGGAGAAACGCGTCCAGGAGCAGGTACAAGCCCAACTGTGCCTCAAAGCTCCAGGTCCCATGCAAGGCACCATGCACTGCTCCCATGCGCACCAGGCTGGGCAGCAGTGTCCACACAAACCCTTTCCAGGGGCCACAGGATGCTCTGCTCCAGGCCAGGAGAGCAGCCCCATTCCCCATCACACCATAGCCCCGTTCTGCTTATATGATGTGGTATGGCCAAGCTGTGGTACAACCCAGCAAGCATTGCTCTGCCCTTTCCTAAACCTCAGCCACCTTTACAAAGCTTCCCCTGGGCACTTGGACAACCAAAACACACTAGGGACAGCTCTCCCTGCAACTATAAGCTGGTCCCCAGCTCCACTAACAACCTAACTTGGATATGCTGCCCTCAGCTTCAGATTCCCATCTCTCTGAAGCTGCTTCAGCTGCTGATTTATTCTCCCACACATGCCTATGCTAACAACTCCCCAGGCACATCACAGCCCAAGCCAAGCCTGAGCCCTGCATCCTGGGCTTCTGGCCCTGCTGCAGTGCTGCATTGCAAGCACTGCAGGCAAGGAGTTACTTAACTTTACAAAGAAGCACTTTTCATTCCCCTCCAGAGGCTTCAGCTGCCATCAGGGGGTGGTTCCCACCAGAAGGAGGTCGCCTGCAGTTGCCAGGCTCAGAGAGCAGCCCTGCGGATGCTTCGGGGGGACTTCACAGCCAGGAGCATCCCTGGGGAACCACGCTGCTACCTGGGGTAAGACTTAGCAGAGGGATGCCTGGCTCTGCAGGTACGCCCGAGCAGGCAGGGTGCTGCAAGCTGACAGTTACTTACAGGAAAGACGATTCCTTGCAGCTTGTGACACTTTTAATCCTGTCTGCCACCGTTACAACGTCATGAACGCAATCTGAATTGAATGCGTGGGGTAAGCGGAGGCTGATCTTCTTCCTGTCATGCTGTGGTCTCAGGAAGACAGAATTGATATGTTACCTCTAAATAAAGCACAGAGGAAAAGACGTGGGGTGGCCGGGAGGTTGCTGACTGGACCTGTCACACCTGCTGCCGCTTGTCCACGTGCCCAAAGCTGCTGTACTTCCCACCCCGGAGCCCCAGCCTTCAGCACACAGGGCAAGCCCCTCCGGGGGCTCCAGGCCACCTCCCATGCCTGCAAGGACCAGCTTTCACCAGGAGATAGTGAACAGGCACCGGGGAGCTTAGCCTCTTGCTAAGGGTAAGCCTCTGGGGCAGCCCTACAGAGGGTCCCAGAGCCACTGAGCTATGTGCTTAGTGCTTCAACGTGGGACCCAGCCCCAGCAGCAGCAGCGGTAGCGCTCCAGCCTGGGCCAGGACCTGGAGCAAGACCTTCCCCCATAGCTGCCTGCTTCTCCTGCAGCCCATCATGAACCCAGTCTGGGAATCACTGCCCGAATGGAAAGGGCACACCGGGGTTGGAACCAGATGATCTTTAGTTCCTTTCCAACCCTAACTGTTCTATGATTCTACAATTCACCTGAAAAGCCATAGGACAAGAAAACACCACTATAAGAACTTTCCTTGCCCATAAAAATCAACGTGAGCTCCCAGCACACACAGCAAACCATGCCTGGTGGGATGGCCAGGCTCCTCTCCATCCAGGTTAGAAGCAAGGAGCTCCCAGGCCAGCCTGAGCCCTGTGTGCTCTAGGACAGGACACAAGGGCCGCCCCTTCCCATGGGTGCTGAGGACAGAAGATGGTGCTCCTGGCGCAGCCAGGAGCCCACGACTGCTCCTTGGAGAGCACAGCATCCCAAAACACACAGACACGGATTTCTGCCCGACACTCGCCTCTTCCCACCTCTCCCTCCAGGCTGCCAGCCCACCCGGGTGTCCTGTAGGACCAGGTTCCCATCTCCACACCCTGGACCTCAAACCCCAAGTGCTCTGTCAGCAGCATCTCCGAGTCGCTCCTACCACCCCACTGCCACCTCTGTGCCGAAAGCAGCTTGCACTGCTTCTATCCACGGAGGCACTTTCAACCAGCACCCGAATCTTGCAGGGAGCCAGGTACATCCTTTCTTGTCTCCAGCTCACTTAAAGCAAACTTAAGAGCTATGCCCTCTAAAATGCCTCACAAAGGAGCTTCCCAACAGCAAGTGCTGCAAAGGCAGCCCTCGGTTTCAGGCTTTCTGTGCCCGTGGACGCAAGGGTGACCTACACGAGCACAAGTGCAGCCGGAGCGTGAGGGCTGATGCAGGTGGCTTGGAGCCAGCCCCAGGAGCTGCAGCGGGGAGGGAACGGCTGCAAACTCCCTCCTGCACCCTGCACCCGCGGAGCTCGAGCATCCCTGGACACAGGCTGGGCATCATGCTCCGAGCCCTGCAGTGTGGGCTCGTCCCCGCGCCGCGGAGAAGCGCATGCAAATGGGTGTTTTACAAAACCAACTGTAAAGACAATGACCTGTCGGCGGGCGTGCTGGCGGCTGCGCTGAAGCAGTGCACCGCTTCCCTACGGCTATTCCCCCGGTTCACGTTAGCAGGCAGGTAGCCGCGGTTCCTGCTCACAGAGCAGCAGAGCGGAGCAGGGCAAAGCGGGATGCAGCCGCAGTGCTCGCAGGAGGAAGCTCTGGCGATGGTGCAGGCAGGGCAGGGGGCTGGAGCCAGGACTTCAGAGTCCGCTCTCGGACTCGGCTGCGAAGTCACCTTGGACAAGTCACTTATCCTCAGTGCTTCGGACTCGCCGTCTGCAGAGCAGAGATCATTGCATTAGCGCCCGTGCAGGGGAAATCCATCCGAGCAGCAGCGTCCGATCCCTGGCGGTGCGGGCAATCCGGATGCAAAGCAGCTGAGCGCGAAGCGAGGGTCCCCCCGCTCGGGAAGGCGCAGGGGAGCGGCTGGAAGCGGGGCGCTCCCGGGGGTGCGGGAGATGCGCGGAGCGGAGCCGGCTCCCGCAGCCCCCCGCAGCCCCTTACCCAGGAGCGCTGCCAGCAGGCGCGGCGCGGGGCGGCGGCGGGCGGCGGGCGAGCCCCGGGCCATGGCTGCGGCGCGGTCCGTGCTGGCCCGGCTCTGGCAGCCCCGCTGCGGGCGGGCGGGCAGGCGGGGCCGTGCCGGGCGGGGCCGCGCTGCGCCCTCCTCCGCGCCGCGCATTCTCCTCCGCACCGCCCGCAGCGGGGGTCAGGGGCAAGCTCCAGCTGGGATGCCCTGGGGCCACCCTGGAAGGGAACAAGGCGCGGCTGAGGCTGCGGCTCCCCCTGCCCCCGGCGGGGTCAGCGCTCGCTCGCTGCGCCTCAGGAGCGCGGCAGCACCGGTGTCCCTGCCAGCACCCCTGATGGCAGAGGGGGACACAAAGTCGGGTGCGAGGGAATCCGCCCAGCGCCGAAGAGAACACTTGGCAAACAGTTTTCTCACTGTGGGTTTGTGCCGGGATAATTGGCTGCACAAGTTTACAGCTCAAGCACCTTTCCCGCGCTGCTACATCCATTACAGCTAACCTCCATCAGACCACATCCAAAAAGGCCTCCCTAATAGAGGCCTCCAGCGACACAGTGTCCAAAGATAGAGCTTTACCTTTGAGCCCACATCCATTAGACGGCCAGAGCCCTGTGCAGAGCAGTGATTTGGAGGTGATGTGTCCTGATAACAGGCATGGCAAGAAGCAGGAGGAGGTGATGCTGTGCTCACGGTGCAGGAGCAGTACTGACTGTTTCTTCAGGCTGGAGTCCTTGCTGGCATGAGGCATGTGTCCAGGGACCTGGAAAAGCCATACATCCCTTGCTGAGTACAGCTCTACGGCACAGCTTCCCTGAACAGGATTACTTCTTTCCAGGTGTGAGAGCAGCTCTTCCACAGGGCCCTGCCTTCGTGTCTGTGGTGCCATGGCCCATCAGCTCCAGGCGCTTTGAGAGACTCCTCAGCCCCACTCCAGCCCTCTTTGCAGTTCATTCTCCTTCCCACCCGAAGCAGGAGGGGAGAGGAGAAGCAGAAGGCTTTACAGGGCACAGGAGCATCCCAGGGCACCACGAGAGGATGCCAGCAGTGCCTGTGGGTTGAGGAGTCAGAGCTGCAGCACTGGCAACAGAGACAGGAAAAGTACAGGCAGAGGAGGCTGGGGAGCGCTAGCAGCCGGCGCTGCAGGAGCAGTGTGGAGAGAACTGCTGATGCAGCAGAAGGTATGTTGGCAGGCAGCTGCGATGTGTACAGCTAGGTGATGTGTACAGCTAGGTGATGTGTATAGCTAGGTGATGGATGTGTCTGGGTGATGGATACAGCTAGCTGTTGTCCTGCAAGGGTGCATGATGCTGCTAGGACCACGGGCACCAATGCTGAAGCAGGGGGGCAGGTGACGCTGAGGCTGGACCCTCCAACATCCAGCAAGCAGGACCAGAGAGACCTCCAGCACTGGGGACACGAAAGAGTCGCACCCATACCCTTGGGTAAGGGAAAGGCCATTACACAGGGACTCCTTCCTGTTTGCTGCCCACTGTGTCCCCACTGACATCTCTGCAGAAGCAGGGCTCTGAGCCTGGTGCCATGCTCTCTTGGCCATGCAGCCTGGGGCTCAGAGCAGGATGCTGCCTGCCACAGGAGTCTGATGGAGCTGTCACACTTGGCAGCTCTGGCCGGTCTCCTCGGCTGACTGCTCTCATGAGACATCTGCTGCTGCCACAGGCCTGGGTAAGGCTCTGCTGTCCCACAGCCTGACCTCAGTGAATGGTGCCTGCCATGGCCAGGAAGGACACACAGAGCAGCTGGCCCTGTGGTTTTGGCATGATACTGAGATGTCCGGCATGGGACCAGGGATACCGTTGCCCTGCGGAACTTGTTTTGCTGAGTCCAACAGAAAGCTGCTGTGTCCGATTTCAGGGAGGGTGAGCACCATGCTCGGACACTATCACCTCTCGGGGGGGGGGGGACAGGAAGAAGGGTGGGGGGGTCCTGCCAGCTGGCTCACAGCCTGCAGAGGGGTCACAGTGGCTGTGAGGCCCCTGAGTACCCCTCAGTCCCTCTCACCTCTCACTGATGGAGTGGGGAGGGTTAAAGTGCCAGGCTGCTCTCCAAGGAGGGCTCCTGTTTCCCTCCACGTGAGTACCTGGGTAGGGCTGAGCAGAGCAGTTGGGCTGCAGCCTTCCAGCTCTATGCAGCAGGCGCAGCACCAGCCCTGGCTGCCCTGAAGCCTCCTGTCCCGTCCGTGCTCCCAACAGCAGCAGGAGGATAACCCCATCCCTCCCACAGCCAGGGGATGCTGGGCTCTCGGGCCAGGAGCAGGCAGGAGGAGGAGGAGGTGGCAACACTGGAACAGAGCTTCCCATCAGCACCTTATGTTTACTGCAAGGTCCTCTGGCTGTGACCTTTAAGAGACGAGGCGGCCTGGCAGCCCGGGACGTGCAGCGGGCAGGAGGCGCCCGCAGTGATCAGATACCGCAGGACCAGCGTGGGCTGGAGCTGAGCGGGAGGTCCCGGGAGCGCAGAGTGCGGGTGAGTGCTCGGCTGCCTTTGTCATTCCCAGCGCTCCCTCGCTTGCAGCTCTCCCTCGGAGCGATGCTTTCCCCTCTCCCTGCCTCCTTCTTCCAGTGCAGAGCGTCCTGCGCGCTGCTTCCTCCGCGTCCACCAGCAGAGCTGCCTGCCCTCGGGGTGGGCAGGATCTTCGCCCACTTTCATGGGCCCTTTCATACAAGCAGGGGAAGAGGAGCAGTGTCCGCAGGCAGCCTCTGCAGAGAATCTGCAGAGGAATCTGCAAGAGACACTGTCCTGTGTCCCAGGAAAAAGTTTCTTCCTGACGCAGCATTTCCCCTTGGACCCTCCCCAGCTCCAGCGCTGCCCCTCACACCCCTCAGCTCCTGGAATTCCCTGCCCCAGGTAGTCCCCTTTTCCAGGCTTTTCCTTATTACTCCCCAGCCCCACTGACAGGCAGCATCGCAGGGACAGCGGCTCTGTGCTCCCACCAAGCACCCAGCAGTACCCCAAGGCTCTGCAGAGCACTGCGCCGAGGTCCCTGCTATCTCCCAGCTTGCTCTTCAACACCTCTCATCCCCCCTGGTCCAAGGAAATGGATGCGGTCTGTAAAAGGGAATGTCCCAGCTCTGGAGAACCTGTGAAGCCACAGCACTGCAGGAGGGCGCAGGCAGTGCCCTTGGCTCCTCCCAGGGATGAGAACTCACCCTTGGTGTGTCCCACGGGGCTCTCCTCCATGACCCCACAGCACCTGCCTTCCTCATGAGGTTCTTGCCAGTGGCTCTGGCAGAGGTGCCCCCTGTCCCCTTTGCCGTAGTTGCCCCTCTGAAGGTGCAGGCCAGGGACTCCTTGCTGCTGGCAGGGCTGTACCCCCAGCACCAGCCTAGCTCTATAGAACTCAGCCAGCTGGAGAGCATTAGAGGTGATTTTGGTGCCCTTCCTACAGGGATGGAGAGGTGCCTGAGGGGAGCTGGGAGGCCTCTGCAGAGTTAACCCCGTGGGCATACAGTGAGGTGAGCAGGCAGCAGTGGGAAGAGCAGAGACTGCTGATGCCACTCACTGTCACCACTGAGGTAGGCATAGGCATGTAGGGGCTGTGCTGGCCACATCTTGCTTGTGTGCGACTTGGGATGTGCAGACATTCAGCAGCTGCAGCTGAAGGGCAGGTGGGATAGGCAGGACTGAGGAGAGCTGTCATTGCTCCCTCGCACTCACCCTTGTGTCTGCATGGAGGTGGTTGATGGATGTGCCTGTTACTGCGCTCTATTCTGGCCTGCTGCACCGCTCCGGTGGCATTGCTGGGTTGCTAAGTTGGAAAGCAGCCTGGCTATGGGTGTCCATCAGCTGGGCCCTGGGCTCCATTGGAGCCTGCTGAGCCTTACCTGCTGTGCCCTGAGCAGTGCTCCCTGTGGAGCCATGCCCCGGCACCAAAGCAGGAGCCTTCCCGTCCCTCTGGACAGAAGCAGAGATGAGGGACCCTGTCCTGCCCTTCCAGCACAAAAGCATCGAGTGCAAACTTTGTGGTTCGTTGTTCTTTTGTTTAACTGTACAAAGAGCAAGAGAAGCATCCTACACTCACCAGAGTGCAAAACGAACCCATCAGAAGGCGCAGACCCAAAGCTACAGTCACAACCGATACCAGCGCCTCCTCTCTGTGTGTATATATATATATTTGTAGAGACTCTCTCTGGTGTGTACAGCTATGTACATACAAATGCATTGGCAAGTTGCAATCCAAGGACAGTGCATGAAAGAAATGAAAAGGCAGATGCAAGATTGCTCGTGTGCAACAATCAGCGGCCTTTGGCTGCAGAGCTGCCAGCTCAATCCCGCACGGAGCCACTCACATCCTGGCTCTGAGCAGGACACGGTCCCAGGGAACCAGCCTGGCAGCTGGCTCCCCACTGGCACTGTGCAGGGAGAGCCATCCGGCATGGGGGTGCGAGGGGTAGGCAGCCTCATCCCGACTCTCCCGGGGCAGGAAATCCCACGGGAGACAGGGAAGCCACATGGAGACAGCGCATTCCTGCTGCAGATGGGAAGGAAAGTGGCACGGAGCCCAGCGAGGTTGAGCGGGGTGGGGACTGCAGACGGGGCCAGGGCAGGAAGCGATGGGGGTAGAGCAGGGAGCACATGGACATCCCTTCTTCCCCAGGGCCTGGTGGCATTGCCCACAGCACTGCTGGGATGGCACCACACCGGGATGCAGCAGCACTGGGTGCTGTGGGGAAAGTCTCACTTCTCCCCTGGCAGTGTTGCTAATAGGTGACAAGACCTCTGTCATTTGGCCTGTGGTGTCCATGCACTGCCCCTCTCCTGCCGCATGTCTTGTCTGCCATAGGAAAAGGGGGGCACGGCGCGGCAGGGGACACTTCCCTGTCTGACCCACAGGAAGGCCCAGGGCGAGCTCCCCATGTGCTCCATCCCGCACAGCTCACCCACCAGGTCCTGCACAGGAGCCCAGGGGCTTGCCAAGGCAGGCAGCATCTTCAGTCCCAACCCTGGGCTCACTGCATCCCCCTGCACCACTGCAGGATGGGACCAGCCGGGATCACCGCTCACTCGTGCCCTGTTCCCCATGAGCTGCCCGGGCCACTGCTAATAACAAATAGCGGAGCCCATGGGGCAGCTCCTGGGGGGCACCGAGGGAGCTGCCAAAGCAGGGCAAGAGCTGGACCATGGATGGGGCTGAGGCAGGAGCAGCCAGCACTGCAGGGCCCGGGGCTGGCAGTGCTTTGCCATGGCAGTTACAGGTTGTGCAGTGCTGTGCAGGGAGGCTGGAGGAGGCAATCTCAGCATCACAGGGCCCTGCATCTGTGCCCAGTCCTTCCCAGCAAGTGCCCCAAACCTCCTCCTCTTCCCAGCAGCGATTCGTCCCTAGCAGTCACAGCCCACCACCTTGGTTTGGCACATCAGTAGAGCATTTTCCATTAGAATTACCCTCCCTAAGAAGGAAACGAGCACAAAAAAGTCAGCCCAGCACCTCTGGCTGAGATGCTCAGACCCAAAAATAGCCCTAGAGGCAGAAGGGTACATCCGTTACAAACCAGGAGCCATTAGCGGCTCCGAAAAGCAGCAAAGCTCAGAGACACCGTGTGAGCTAATGGTCATTACCCAGCTTCTGAGCAGGCTGGGACAGTCCCTGAGGAGCACGAGCTTCTTGTCACAGCACCCTCAGCACTGGCACGCAGGACTTGCAAGGAGGAGACGGACAGCTATTGGGATCCCTTAGGAACAGGCACATTGATGCCTGTGCCCTGGGACCAGCAGGAGCATCCTGGGGCAGATGGTGCTGGCTGCTGGCTCCTTCTCTCTTCTTCTAGTGGGACAGGGTGCAGACATCAGGGCACGGGGCTGCCCAGCCCCTCTCTGCCCCTGGTGGCACTTGCTGCTCCATCCCCTCCATGCATGGGGACCGTGCTCATCCCCCCTGTCCCATGCCACCCTGTCCCCAGCACTTCCCCAAGGGCACACGCAATGCTCTGGCACTCAGAGCCTCAGGGGCAGCCCCGATGCCTTTCAGCCATCATCCCCAGCCCTGCCCTCTGGGGCCAGGCTCCAGGGACCTGCTCTCTGTGCCCTGCTCCAGGCTGGGTTGGGTATTTAGATGGAAGGAGGGATGCTCTGGGGAGACAGAAATCCTTGCTTGGGGAAGCACATCAAGGGGGTCACGCTGTACAGGGGTGAAGAGGGAGGGAGGGACAGGGGGGTGTTACTTGGTGCCCTCATCTGGGTTGCCTTCACCATCTGTCTTCCCTTCCTCCTCCGTCTTCTGGTCGTCTGTGTTCAGCCTCTGCTGCTTTTTCCGGCGCACACATTTCACCACCATCAGCACCAGGATGACGACGGCCAAGAAGCCGCCCACAGAAGCGCCCACGATGACAGCCACCGTCGAGTCATGCTTTGGAGGCTCTGCGGAGACAGGGCTCAGGGAATGAGCTGGAGCAGTCAGCGGGAGCGGCTGGGAACAGGCAGGGCTCTCGCTCCCACTGCCGGGGTGAAGGCAGGGCACAGGGCAGAGCAGCAGAGGGGATCACTGACCTTTGGTGAGCACCTTGAGGCTGATGCTGGCGTGGCCCCGGTGCCGGTCCGGGGGGTTCAGGACGTAGCAGTTGTAGGTGCCCTCGTCCTCCAGCTGCACGTTTTTGAGGGTGAAGGACACGTCGTACTTGGCAGGGTTCCCCGTGAACTCCACGCGGTTCCCAAAGCGGTCCAGCTGCTTGTTCATGATCTTCGTCCGGAACTGCAGGAACTGGGCGGGAGGAGGAGGTAGGATGCTGTTTGGTACAGGCTATGAATGTGTGCCAGGAATCCCCCTGCCCTGCACGTACTGCTGCATGCTCCCACTGCAACAGCCTCTCCTCATGGCACCTCTGCTGACACTGTTCTTACACCATCAGCTGCTATTTGTCCCTGTGGCAAAGGGCTGGGTAGCAGGAGCACACGTAAGGACCTCAAGGAATGCACATGACTGCTTCAAGCTGATCCCTGGACCTCTCTCTCAGCACATCCCCAGCCCCAGCAGGACTCACCAGCTCCTCAGAGCAGTTCCTACACTCCTGGTACGTCCAGTTGAGGGAGAACTGCTTGTTCTCCACCTTGTAGCAGGAGTTGAAAGTGCAGGAGAGCTTCACGGAGGAGCCGTTCAAGGCATTGATGGTGGGGGGAGCCATGACCTCCATGCCCAATCCTGTAGGTGCTGCAGCAAGCAGAGCAAGAGCAGGAAAGTGGAGTTAGAAAAGGGGCACAAGCATCCAGCCTGCTGGCAGAGCTCACCCTGGGGCCTGGCATTGCCTTCCAGGACCAGGGCATCCCTGCACAGCAGTGACTGGGGACAAGGAGGGAGCATCCCCAGCCCTGGCACCATCCCTTGGCTGAGTAGAAGGAGCATCAGTCCTCTGGTGACCCCTCTCTGCCTTGCCTGGCTTGGCTGACTTCTGCTGACAACAGGCAAGCCCTGCTCCTTGCACTTAGCAGAGGTTCTCCTGCTGCAGGATCGATAACACAAAGGGCTGGATGCAGCATCAGCACACGGGGCTCAGCGCCACTTACACAGAGCACTTTATGGCTGTGCTCATCAGATTTCATTCCCAGCAGGATGCACTCTCTACAGCAGCAAGGTCTGGGATCTGCCAGGACCGGCCCCTAGGAGCTGCTGGGGAAATGCACACGCTCCCCCATCTCCCAGTGGAGCTCCCACAAGGATTCTCCAGCTGGGAATTCCCCGTGTCAAGACCTCAGTCACTGCTGGGGGGGCAAGACCAGTCCCCACCCCTTGGCCCTGCTGTAGCAGGGAAACAGGGGCAGTGCCTGGTGCAGCTCACAGGGCAGGACAGGGCCTGGGCAGGGATGGGGTGTCTGTGCCATCCCTCTTCTGCTCCTTTCATTTTTGGTGCTGCATCAGTACCAGAATCCCCGTGCCTGCACCCAGCATGTTCTCCCCAGCCTGTAAAGGGCTGAGACAGGCTCCTGTGCAAACAACTACTGCAAACTCAAACTCACTAAAAGCACAGAGAGCCCCGGGTGGATGAGACTGTGAATGGGGGCTATGGCACCCCAGGGGCAGGGACAGTGACACTGGCAGCAGGAGCTTTTCCCGTCACCTCACCTCTCCCCTTTGGCTGCTGCTCTTTGCTCAAACCTTCTTCCTGAGGTGCTCCCGAGTCCAGCCCTGTGGCCAAGCTGGATGCACGTCAAGGCTGCTCTGCTGGCTAATCCGCTCCATCTGCAAGCAGGGCAGGAAAGGGGCCAGGCTCTGCAGCCAGGGAAAAGTGGCCTTCCCAAGGTGCAGATAGGGCTGTTTTGAGCTGCACCGAGGAGGTGCAAATCAGCAGCATCCTGAAATGACCTGAGGGATGCCCTCAGGAATGTCCAAACCCCTGGGGATGGCTCCCTCCCTGCTCAAGCTGAGCTCAGCACCCTCCATCCAGCCGCTGCACAGGGCACAGGGATGGGGAGAGCTGGTGCATGGGGGCAAGCCACAGCAGCCAAGGAAGGAGGAAGTGTCCAGGCTGCTGTCCCAGCCTTGCTGCTCCATTGCAGCCCAGGGTGGGACAGAAGAGCCGCTTGTCCCTAGAGGTCCCTTCCCAGACCAGGCCTGGTTGCAGGGCTCCTTGCACAGGGTCATGAGCTTGAGCGCCCATCAGCCCTCACACTGTGCCCTGGGTGCCTGCATTGGGTGGCCTTGTGCTGCGTCCTGGGGGCACCCCAGGCTCTGCAGTGACAGGGCTTTCCCTATGCCAGATGGTCCTCGCAGGCAGCCAGCACACCACGGGCACGTGCCTGGGGAGCACCTACATGTGCAGGTCCAAACCCTGCCATGACCACGGCATCCAGCACCAGGGGACAGCAGAAGCGGGGAAGGCCACTGCTAAACCTCCTAGGAGCCACCATGCCGGCTGTGTCCTTTGGTGCTGTGCAGGCTCCTGAATGCTCTGTCACACTATACCCTGCACCCAGGGCTCGGGAGGTAAAATGACACGCAGGCTCTAAAGCGGGGCTCCCTGAGGTTTTTATCCTCCATTTCCCAAGGCAGCCCACCGGGATCTCCAGGACAGTGCAAAGAGCACCTCAAAATGATGCATTCCTCTTCCCGATCCCTGTGGACCCAAACCTGCTGACACACGCTGCTGGCTCCGGAGCAGGAGAGAAATGCAGAGACCAAGGTTTCCCCCTCCCCCCCCCCCCCCCCC